>CAAKHD010004082.1:228464-275393 GCA_901007705.1 Fistularia tabacaria | reverse complement strand
CGAGTCAAAAAGTGTGAACGAGCTTTTCCAGACCATTTCAAAAAACCACCGGAAAAAAAAAAAAAAAAAAAAAAAAAAAAAAAATCACTAAAGCGTGAAATTATTTCTCCTTTGAAAAGTGTTTCAATGTATAATTCGTACTTAAGTACTTTTTAAGACGGTAAGGCACTCACTGGTGCATTTAAAATAAAATGCAGGTGGTGTTGATAAATGTATGGCTTGTCTAAGTTTAAAAAAAAAACTCACTAAGCTGAAATCAATTCAAAACAAAAAGGGATTCTGCTCAGACAACCTTTTTTTCAGACTGCATTTTGACAGGTCCTCAAAAAGAAAAGTTGGCTTTGGAACTTACAAATGTTCTCGGTGGTGATCTTGGTGGTCAACAGGAGAAAAGAAGGACACTGCCCACGCTGCAAATCGAAACCAATTCAAGTCTACCTGGCTGAACCCCCAAGCGAAAATATCTGACCCACAAGTATCTTCAGTAGAATATTTCTTGAAATTAAAGAACTTTACGGTTAAAACTGTCTCTGCCCTGTCATTTTTGAGCTGTTCCTGATCCATGTAAAATGATGACACTTACAGCAGACAGACTAACAGCTGCGGTGAAATTTAGATATTTCTGACAGATTTCGCCCCGAATAAGATACAATTATGAAAGAAAAAGTTACCTTGGGAATGGTGATGGCATCAAAGTCCAATGGACGAACCTTCACCTTCTGGAAGAGGAAGTAGAACTCTGGGCTTCCTGTAGCCGAGTGTCCGCCGAAGGTCAATGTGTCACCATCTGACAGCTCCCACTGCACGCCGGAATGCAGCCGCACCTCATTGACCCAGGTTCCTAACGGTAAAAGTGGGGGACAATTGGGGATTTTAAAAATCAAGCCGCTGCCACAACACGATTCCTAACAAATAGCAGGCACCAGAAGCATTCTGTTAGATGAGATGTTCAATACTGTTCCTGTCATAAAGCAAAACATCTTCTATGTATGAGGACATAAGAGGTTGAAAAGAATAAAAGCACAGACTGAGGTCTCTAAACCATTAATTCAAAACAGAACACAACCCAACAAAAGCAGAGTGACTTGCAACCAGACGGTCAGAACTTCAATGTATGATCCTCTGACAAAGAACACATCAATCACACGTCCCCTGAAATAAAGTCATTTGCAGACAATCAATGTGTTTATAGCTTTCCAGAATTGAAGGGGACACATAAAGCAGTCTGCGACAGCAACCTGAAATTGGATCACTGGTAGGTTCACGGGGCATTCACAAGGCTCTGGCAAAAACAGCCAGAAACAGGAAATGCACAGTAAACATCAAAATGTCAGTTCAATCACCATCTTTTTCAATATATGAGAGGGACTGTGTAAATATTTGCAAAGCATTGGGAAGCAAGAGGGGTTAATTTTGATCGTTTTTATTTTGAGACTATCAAGAGTTATGACCGCTAAGTCAGAATTAGCCCATGTGAACCCTGAATCACTAGTTCGAGAAATGCACCAAGTGGTTACATCTAACTAGGTTTTTCTCTGCAGGCAAATTGATCTTACTCCTTACTTTGCTTCAACATTTCTATTTCCCATTGTTTCTGAAGCACTGCTGGATATGCACGGATTACATTTATGCAAGCATACACTGAATTGAACATACATAATAAAGTATATTTAGAATACAGGAGACAATGTTTTGCTCTTGGTAGAACAGTTTTAGTGGTAGTGTGTTTGCAGACGACATTATGATCAGAGGAGAGAGCAGGCAGCTGACGGAGGGAAACCTAGAGGTGGAGGTATGCCCTGGAGAGGAACGAAGGTTAATCGCAGCAAGACAGAATACACGTGTGTGAATGAGAGCGTCTCAAGGAACGGTGAGGTGACAGGGTGTGGAGATAAAGAAGGCGGTGGATTTTAAGTACTGAGGATCAACAGTTTGATGAAAGGAAAGGTGTACAGACAGTGGTGAAACCTGCCAAGGTGTCTGGCACAGTGGCATTGAGAGAAAAGACCGGGGGCAGAGCAGGGGGCAGCAGAGATGAAGATGTTGATGTTGTTCTTGTGACTGAGGAGGATGATTGGATCAGGAGTGAGTCCATCAAAGGGACAGCATGTTAGATGTTTTGGTGACTAAGTCAGAGGCCAGATTCAGCATCCCTCTCCCTAGATCTTCTGGGGAGAGGGATGCTCGGGTTGCAACAACCAGGCAGGAGGCTTATCGGAAAGCCTGGAGGAGCCTTAGAGAATAGTGTTACATGGTTGAAGGTGATTCACTGTTGGAACAGCAGAAAGAAGTCTAGAACTGCTGGTGGTCACTAAATACTTGTTCTCCTTCGCCGTGGCACTTAAGCTAAGCTGTTGGCACTCATTTATATTCCTCAAAGCTTCAGTTTGACCTTCAGTAAAAAGGAGAGAATAAATGCGTAATTACATTGGGATCAGCGGTGTGGCCCAACAGTTTGACCAACTTACCTTCACAGTTCAATATCAGTTCGGCATAGAACACTAATGAAAGATGACATTGGGATTATTGGAGACCATAAAACTATATATATATATATATATATATATATATATATATATATATATAAAAATCACATGGTATGATTTACTTCATTTTAAGGAACAAGTTCATAAGCAAGTCTGCAAATTGATTTTGATATACAATTCAAGTATTTAATGATAATAATAATGATAATAATAATAATAATAATAATAATAATAATAATAATAATAATAATAATGTATACTTTGATAATCCCCTCATGGGGATGCATTCAACCCATCATGGATGAACCATGAGTAGCTAGCTGCCGTCTAGCAGTGCCAGGGGGTTCAGTGTCTCACTCAACAACACTTCGACACACTCTGAGGAGTGTTCGGGAATCGAACCAGAAATGTTTCCACAAATGTATCCATATTAAAAACAACGTGTCTGAGGCAGTTTCTTTTTCTGCATGCGCAGAAATATTTAAAGACCTTTTACTCATTCTATCTTCCATTATAAATATGCAGAGGTGTGTCAGTCTGCCCCCTTTAAGCGCTAGCATGAATGAAATTGTGTGTCACTCAATCGTCCCTCACCATGATGGCTCCTGTCCTTAACGTGGACCTTCCAGCCTTCATCCTGCACTGCTTCGCCGTCTCCTCCCACTTCTCTCTCAGCATGCAACTCGGCATGGATCCTGGACACTGAAGGTGAGTCTAGAGTGACGTCACAGACCTCAGCCGCGGAACCCAGACGAAAGACGGACTGGTTCAGTGTCGGCCTAAAGGTGTACAGGTCCCGCGCAGAGTCTCCAGCGGATGAACCGATCCGAAGCAGCTGGAAGCAAGGCTGCAATCCAGACAGCATGATTGCAGGTCCGATCGCCTCCACACGCACCTCTCAGTTACACACCCTCACTTACAGGAGATTCATTTCGGGATACTGGTGGTCACAACTAAATCTACAGACATTTGTGTTTGAATATTCTACAAAACTAGAATGCCTGATTAAGAATTCTCAGTCTTCACCCTGACAGAACTGATCGTGAAGGTTACAGGCGGGTCCAGAGTCTCTGACCAACAGGTGTTGCCATTAGTATGTAAAGTTGACGACTGGATGCAACCCGCTGTGAACACATGAATGAATAATGAGTTTGAGACAGCTGTATAAGCCGGTGAAGTGTGGAAATGAGTTTTAGCACTCAGCGAGCCCCAGCTCAAGCACTCAATCTCCCACCGAGTGAAGTCTATAAGATGGCAGTTTCAACAATAAAGGGGGTCTGTAATATGGCAGGCCAAAGAGCTAATTCAAGCGTGTAGTGACCATTAAGTTTGAAAAGAAAAGGAGCCACCATCCGAAAAAAGGAAAACGGTGACTTTGCATTCTATTTTAGCTGGACTTCTGACATTTAATACTTCATGGTTTGGACAGCTGTCAGCTGAGCCTTGTGTGTCTGCGCGAGTGAGATTAGGCTGCAGACATGTAGTAACAATTCACAGGTGGGTGGGCTGACAGGGTGTGACGGCTGTGGACTGCTGGATCTGAAAGAAAATAACGAAAAGGGTGTTTTTCCTAATTGCTCCACTTAGAGTTGAGAAAAAATGTTGTTTTTAAAGACATATTTTTAGCACCAAACTTCATAAATATAGCATACGGTAGCAAATGAGGCTGCGAAATGGATTTATCTGGTTGAAATGAATAACTATCTTTTGAAAGGAAGAGCTCTACCAACGTGGACAGCGTCAAATCATGAGGTCATGAAATAAAGAAACAAAAGCTAAGCGGCTTCCTAAGCGCAACCCCTGTTCGGCGTTTTAAGTCGAATTTAAGACGCGCAATATTCCACTTGCGCGAATATACGTTGGTAACTTTCGGACAAATAACGGGCATAGGTCGCAGCCCTTTCGTGTGGCTTATCTGGACCGGGTACAGCTAGCTGACGTTAGTTCCTCGTTGGACGGAACGAAAGTCAAAGCTGCCACTTACAACAATAACATAACCTTTCGTCGACGGTGGCATGTTTCCTCCACGGTCTCTTTCGATCGAACGATGTCGACGTCCGTCTGGAAGGTTCGAACTCCTTGGGCGAGTCGACGTTTGGCTTTACCGACCCATATTTTCGACGCCGTTTGCCAAATTCGGGGTCGCCTTTCTTGCTCTCTCGCCTCCCAGGGGGAAGTCCTTTGAAATTTGGCGCGTCGGACCAGGGGCTTCCTTGTAATTCTGCATACGTCACGTCCGGCTCCGCTGTGATTGGCTGATGGCCAGGGCGCCTTCTGGAAAAGACTCCTCCTTTCGTTTTGTTCACGTCAGACCACGAGGAAAAAGTTAATTCAGTCAAATGAGAAACACAAAAAAACCCTCTCTTCTCTTTACATTAATTGAATCTAATCTGAGCAAGTTAAATCCTGAAGTTCTTTTTTGATTTATTCCTATATGAATTCGATTTTGAGACTGAGTGTACAGAAGACACCAAAATAAAAAGTATGTTTTTATCTGAAACATTATGCTGGATTTTGAAGTACTATGGTGGTAGTATGGTTAGAGCTTCTGCCTCACAACAAGAAGGTCTCTGGTTCGCTTTCTGTGTGGAGTCTCCATGCTCTCTCCATGTCTGCCTATGTTTCCTCCAGGGTCTGGAGTTTCCTCCCACAATCCAAAAGATATGCAGGAGGTTAATTGGACACCCGAAATTTCCTAGACGTGTGAATGAGAGAGTGAATCGTTGTTTGTCTTCATATGTGGCCCAGTGATCAACTGGTGGGTCCATGATATACCCCACTTCTTGCCCAATGACAGCTGAGACTGCCTCAAGCCCCCCACTCACCACCAAGCCCTGTGAAACTGACTGCAGGACAAGCAGTATAGATAATGAATGGATGAAATACTATGAAATGAAATCCCTTTATTAGTCCCATAGTGGGACAATCGCACTGTTCACGGCAGAGCAAATGGTCTCTACTTATAAAGCGCTTTCAAGCCTTGTTTCGAAGCACTTTACTCTGGATTGCATTCACCCAATCACACACACTCACACACCAATGGCATTAGAGCTGCTATGCAAGGTGCTGACCGGGCCCTCGCAGGGCCCTCGCAAGGCCCCCGCAGGGCGCTGTACCCCAAGGACCCCAACGACATTTCTGCATAAATGCAGGAGGAGCAGTGGATAGAACCGGCAACCCGATTGGAGAGACCTCCACTCTATCAACTGAGCAGTAGGTGTCGTCCCTAAGTGTATAGTAAAGGTTGCGATAATTAAAAATAACAATAATAATGATAGTAATATAAACAGAGCAAATAATAAACAAAATTTTAAAGTTGTAAATATGAAAGGATTCCAAGGGGGTAAAAGAAGGGGGTCTGAAATAAACAATAACTTGATATAAATCAGGGGTATAAATAAAAAAAAATTGGAATTAAATCTAAAATCTACAATATAAGTAAAGATAAGATCTATGCACCTGGTGTGACCCGGTATAGAGAGATTATGCGAACGGGTATTAAACGTTTTGCCAAATTATAACTTAAGATGACTAAAGCAATTACTAAGTACCTAAAGATTGTTTGAATTAAAACACTTCTTGTCGTGGCAACTGGACCTGAATTACTTCACTTGAAGACATTTCGCCTCTCATCCGAGAGGCTTGGTCAGTTCACGGAACTCGGACGAGGGGTGAAACATCTTCAAGTGAAGAAATTGGAGTCCAGTTGCCACGACAAGTACATTTCGACAGGAATTCACCGTGACCTGGATGACTGAGAACCTCCACAGACAAATTAAAACACTAATATATGGCTTAACCATTGGTCAATTTTGGTACCCTGTTTTGTGAATTGTTCTGTTTTATACTGTACTGCAAAGTATAATGGGATGTCCAGTATAAGAAGTGCTCCATCAAACTCAATATTTTTCCAGTACCTTAACATTTTCATCTGTTACATTTGTATCACAAATACCTGCATTGCAAAACTTTGTAAGTGAATTGGAAACGGATGCAAAAGACACACAAAAAAAGGATTTCTGATTTCCATTGAAAATCCATTTAATTGGTATTTTTCATTCATTAAACAAATAAAGAGAAGCTTTACAAAAGTCTGTGCAGGATGCAAAAAGGTCTCGATCAGAGTACAAATAATTACATTTCCTCCTCAAGCAAACAAGGGGGTCATGGTAGTTTATGTTCATGGCAGTACGGTATTGTAAAAGTCATCGTGATCCAGCTCTTGACAAAAAGTTTAAATGCAATTTGAAGTCTTAAATATGAAGCATTCATGTTTTTTTGTTCATTTTTTCATGCAGACAAGCAAGTGGTGAATACAGATGTGCAGATGATTAATAAAAACAAACTGGTTATAAATCTCTGTGTGTGCTTTTTCAGTTCAATCATTGGAAATGTTGCTTTTCAGTGAGATTCAGTACAGTTTTATGAAACCGATGATATTTGAAAATGAAAGTTCTGGTTCAACACCGCCTATAGGAAGCAATGTAAAGTTGAAAATCTTTTCTCAGACTTTGCCTGTCATTCGTCCAAACGTTTAAACATGTTTATGTTTTTTAAGGACATTTGCTATCAAGGTATAAGATCAAATTTTTCAAGATAAATCCTGGAGGAGCTTGTATGAAAAGATCTAGCCATTATATGGGAGGTACGGCAATACTAGCTAAGCATAAGCATAAGACATATAGTGTAATAGCAGCATTATCGCTCCAAAACAAATTGCAACCACAGAAAAAAATTGTACTTGGCAGCATTTGCTACTGGTGGATGAAATGCAAAATACCATAGTTGCCATAGCTGACGCAATGCTTGAAATAATAACAATAATAATTAGTTTTGAGACTGGACGGACACCTAAACGTTACAAAAGCCTACTTGTGATTTGCAGGGAACTTTAATAAAAGCACTGGTATTTGTCGTCCCTCATCGTGGAATGCCAGCTGTTGGGAGACTCATGGAGGATCACAGATAGGCATCGCACATGGTAGGGATTGGAGTAAGCACTAAGGTTATATAAAAGTGAAAAGCAGCGGTACTCTCATTATTCTCCAGATCACTTTTGCCTCAATCTACAGGCTAGCAAGCAAGAGTTACACAAAGTGTTGTTATACACTGACTGGCAACTTTTATGCAGTAATAACAAATCAGAGGGAGGGCTGGACGTGAGTCTGCAAAGAAAACACACGTGACAGTCCCATAGCAAGTGAATTAGTTCAAATTCATGTTATTTGCAGGAAATGCCCAATTTGAAATAATCAAACTGATAAATGTAACACACACAGGTATGTGAAAACGATACAAAACATTCATGTATAGGGATTACATTTACTTTCTTGTACAAAAACATTCTCTGGTGCTGGCACTAGCAAGATGATAAAAGACCTGTGTTTGAGATCTTCTAAAGATACGCACTCATATAATGGGGTTATGGGTCTGTTTCTTCAGCCAAGCAACCTCTGTGTTAGAAAATAAATTTCTGGCTCATAAAATAACCACCCATGATGAGGGGTGTGCTCGCAGTCAAGCTTAAACTCAGTGGGCCTCATTTATCAACTGCGGATGCAAAAGTGCATGTAAAGAGTATGTATGAACAATTCCACGCAAAGTATGGGATTTATCAACTTGTATTTGTGGGCAGGAACATGCGTTAATTTAATTTATCATGCGTACTGGGATTTATCAACACAGATTACTTATAAGTGTGCGTAGGTTTGGTAAATACAGATTATTGTTGAGATGCACATTTTAAATTTCAGTTGTATGAAATAATTTCAAACCTTTTCTAATCAAAGTTGATGAATGAGGCCCCATGAGTGGTCTTGGGTTTAAACATTTTTTATTTTGTTTAATAATCTGTTCCGGATCAAATGAGAAGTCAAATTCTTTGACAGAAATACAAGTGCACCTCTGATAGATTTTGAGAGAATGTGATTGAATCTTGTCCTGCCTGCATACTGATAACCACAGCTTTAGATGGCGCTTCATGACAAGCAGATTTTTAATTTCATAAAATAAGAGAAATTCTTTCAAAAAAGCCCACGTCCGCGGTTTTAGCCTGAACTCTTCCTCAAAAGACGTCAGGTTTGAAAATGGCGTGAAGTCAAAAGCATGAAACGTGCCTATTCATAGAGGTCCTGAATAGTGATATATTCAATCACGTGCAACCATGTTTATGTCGTATGATCAAATCCACCTCAAGCTTTTCGGATAACATCTTTGTTTGTCTTTTTATTCCAATCGTTAAAAAATTTCAATATAGATTCGATAAATGCTGGTCCAAGGATTTAAACGTCAAGCTATTTTACATCAACAATGTTATCAGGATGGGACTATTTATGGATCCATCGATATAAGATGACATGGACTGCATTGTCCTGGTCAAGTGGTAGCAGTTGGTGTACTACTATGAAATTCAAGCTAGAGTGTCTATATGTTGATGCTTTGATTCACACCCTGCTTTTAAGTAAAATTTAAATAACGCAGCAATAACATGCAAAACATACACTGTGTGGTTTCGAAGATTGAGACTAAAATATACACATATGGTGAACATACTAGATCGCGTTAGGGTTAGAATAAATAAATGTGGTAGCAGAGCAATCATTTTCTCTTCAAACATTGTTGCGTAACTACCCCTCAGTGGTTTGGAAAGGATGAAGGTTTAAGGCACTTCCCAACTGGCTTCACATTTTGGTCATTTTCAGGTAGAGGTTCACTTCTTTCATATGGTCTAAAACAAGATGTCGTGACAGGCAGAGATTGGAACAAACTTAAATCACTCCAACGTATTACAAATGTATCGGCACACACGGCGACTTCTAACCAGATTTTCCTTCTTTTTTGATTTATTACTCGCTTATTATCAAATTATTACTTATTGCCATTTTTTGCTTCTTTTGATTTATGCTTGTGCATTTCATACATGGAGGAGAGTAATGTGACACAATTTTGACATGTTTCTGTACTCAGCATGCACGTTTCAAGCAAATATCTTGAAAATCAGGTGTGTTTAAACTTACTTAACTGGGCTAAACACACTGGCTCTATGTATGCATAACCGTGAGAGATGAAGACATGTATGTCGCAGACTTGAAACAAAACAAAATTATAACCACATAGAAGTAAAATAGAACTGCTGCGAGACACATTTAAAGCATCTCAGTTGTGGGAGAATCTGAGAATGGGGCGGCAGTCTTCCTTCTGTCATAACAACTTAGCCATATGACACCGTAAACCTTGTCTAATTTTTTTAAATGTACAAAATCTGCATGAAACCACATTAAAGAAACATGACCAGCGTGCGTTCATTATGCACTCGGCTCAGCAGTGTGACAGGTTAGAGTCCACCCGAAGCCTGATTATTAGTGACTGCACGGGGCAAGTCTTGGGGTGATTCTTGGACGTGCTCGATTGCTAAATAACTAGATACGTGTCGAGGAAAAAAAAACATTTTGCAGCTGCTGTCAGACATACTTTGCCCGACGGGAGGCTTGACGCCTGTTTCACTTCTATTCACAAAGAACACATGGTTAAAAGACTGGTCTTGCATACGGATAGTACAAAATCTAGCATAAATAAGCACTGCAATAAGAAATATCACCATTTTCATACCCCACACATGCAGATCAGGTTCATATTTACAAAAGTCTGAAAGAAGATTATTTGACAGTGCCGGATATTTCAATGTGCTGTTTTTCTTCCTCTTTCAGTCCATGGTTGTGGTAATGTTTCAGTGCTGTCATCTTTGATATTGCTTCACGTTCGATTAAAACCCTTCCACCCATCAAATTGAGAAATAAAATAAAATCACCTAGTATTTTGCATACGGGATCAGAATCAGGAGCCTTACTTTTAATGCGTGTGGCATGCAAAGTTGAAAAAGTCCCTGAACAAGCGAAAGTAATGCCCCGTAGAAATGACCCATTAAAAAAAAAAAAGTTCAGCGCCAGGCAAGTAAAGCAGGTAATTTCACGAAGATTTAAAATGTATTTACACAAACTTTCCCTGTTTTGTGCTCAAAGCCACGTCTTTCCAGTTCCTCTTTGCCAATATCTAATTTTTCCCAGAGTATGTTTTCATTATGCAGAGCCGACTGGCCCGTTAGGCAATATAGGCAGATGCTGAGGGCGACGTGGCCTCCAGGGGGCACCAGAAAATCGGGAAAAAAATTCACCTTCAATCTAATTGTAATTGAACGGGATATTGCTATTTACTCTTAAAATGGAAAAGCTCAAATTAATTGCTAAATGCTTGCACCCCGTGTGGGGGATGTATTGATGTCCCATTGATTTATTTATATTTAATCACTATTTACTTTGTTTGCAAGATTTTTATCTTGGGACAATGGTATTTATATTGTATATCAGATTTTTTTATTTAATTTATTTGGAATTGGAACACTATGTGGTTTGGAAGACAGATTTTCTCAAGAATTTCCACAAGCATGAGATATTAAACGGATGTTAAACTGACATCATAACATATCTTTAACAATGTCTGTCTTGAGTAATCCTCCAATGGAACTCTGCCGCCTCTTGGAATGTGCAAGGATTATAATTTCAGTCACTGCTTCACAGTGATTGACCAGGAAGACGGGGTTCGCAAATCAGGGCTCACTTCCCCAGGTGGTGACCTTCTGCATAAGGGCAGAGTTTGATGGAAGTTGCTCCATCAGCGTGTCATGCATAAGACTGATTGCCGTGGGACCAAATGAACAATCTGGCCAGCTTTGACGGTTAGGTTTAGCATTCATTCGATGCTTGATAAAAATCAGGGAGGACCTTGCTCGGTGGAGTTTTGCATGTTCTCCTCATGCCTGCGTGGGTGTCCATCGGGTTCTCCGTATTCCTCCCGCAGTCCAAAAACATGGATTAGGTTCATCGGAATCCCTAAATTGGCCAATCGTGTTAACAAGAGAGAGAATGGTGGTTATAAGTCTCTATTTGTGGGCCTGGATAAACTGGTCGACAGGTCCAGGGTGAACCCAGCCTTTTGCCCAATGGCAACCTGGGATTGGCTCCATCCCCACCGTGAACATGTCTCCAGGACAAACAGTATAGCTGATGAATGAATGAATGAATGAATGAACAAACAAAAACATTCCTATAAAGGATGCGCGTTGATCAGAATACATTACAAAATACATATGGCCACACTGGATAACACAAGGGGGTCCCCAAAGCACCAAAACTAAAAGTGCCAGAGACTTAAAACACCCTCTGTCCCTTGAGGTGGTTCATGCTAATGGAGCCCCACCGTTAGGCCCGTTTTTAAAACCTTTTATAAAACTATGAATTTGATTTTTTTGCGATCGACTGGTGACCGGTCCAGGGTCAGGGTTGGGAACCCCAACTCTCACCCAATGCCTGGTGGGATAGGCTCCGGCATCCCCGTGACCCTGACTGAAGGATAAGCAGTACAAATGGATAGACAGATGGGTCTTTTAAATAAATGTACCAGAAAGTACGCTGAAAAGTTGGATCCACATTAAAAGCTGCATTTACTTGTGCAGTAAAGCCTTTTCATCGGATATTAATTTGTGCGCTAAGTCTGCGACACTGTTGGCCACTGGCTGCCTGCTGGGTTATTGTGAAGATCAATGTGCTTCAGGGTGAAAGAAGCGGTGGACATTGCTCTTGTCACATAGCAGATTCCCGGAAGGTACGAAAGTTGTGTAATCACCACCATCAAAGATTACATTGATTTGGACCGCTTCCTTTACAGTGTATGAAGTCTAGGTCACGTTTTGAATATCGTCAATGTAATCCTGGTTTCCGTTGCTTGAAGTCCATGGCGTTTACCCAACACAGCGAGAGAAAGCTAATTAGTCAAAAGCAGTTGGAGCTGTTCACCATTCCTGCAGTCACCCAACATTTTATGTTTTTCTGACCTGCCAAATGCTACGTCTTGCTAAACCAGCCTTCACATTTAGAGTCCATCTGGTTCATTCAATCTCAACAAACTTTAGGATCAACTCCACTTTCGACATCTCATTGGCAAGTACATGTGATGTGGACGGTTCATCAAACATCTGACCTTCCTTGTATCGACAACGGAGCAGATACTGAACTCCACTCTCAGTTTCAATTGAAACTATACCGGCAGCAGATGCTAATGCTCAGGGTTTCAACATTTTTTCACTCTGAAGAAGTTCTATTTCAGGTTTCTTTGCACTGAATGGAAAATAGTGTCACCATGCAGCCAAAAGAAATTGTCCTTAAGATAACCAGTAGCTTTGTATGAATCTCCTGAATGGTCACATCTCAGTCTCATCTCATCCAAGCACAGGGAGGCAATTATATCAGAGATGGAACCCACTGTGTATTTTTCCAGTCGCTTCAGTTGGAAAAAAAAAAAAAAGAAAAAAGCTGGGCAAGATATAAATGGGGCCATTTGAGTTTGACGGGGCAAAGATGAACGTGGAAGGCTTTAAAATGTGTTCCCCCCCGAACAGAAGCCGGTTTCGTCTCTGTCATCTCCTTTATCAACAATCCTTGCTTTTGCAGAGTCAATGAATTTGGTCCTTCTGTAAAGAGACTAAGAATTCGGGTTACTTTCTGGGGAACAACTGCCACCGATTCCAGTCCTGCTCACCCTGCTCAACCCCCAAGCAGACACCCAATTTTGTTGACATCAGTGGCTCAAGTCATATGGCAGGACATTTTGCCAAGTTTTGTTCTGATGAAGGGTAGCAGAACATTGACATCTAAAAAGATGTTATAAAAAAACGGTGTTTGGTCTTCAATCTTCTGCCTCGAAATTTTCTGGGGATTTTTATTTTCAGAAAGAACACTTTCCTGGAGCTTTATTTTTGTTATTTAAGATGGTGCTGAGACAAGCAGTTCTGTTTGAGAGGGGAGGGAGTGAGGCATCCCGATCGTGCTTGTACGATTCGTTACAGTCAGTGCGCGGGTGAAGTCAGCTGCACCATCGTCTCTGTGTTTGTGTGACACTTAGGGGGAAAAAAAGTGCTTTCACGGGCGACACATTCAAGACACTCCCCAGTTTCGAGAAGAGAACCGCGTTTGTTGTTATGGGGTCTCGGAAAATCCTGTGTGATTCCTTGAAACCCACCGAACTTTCGCAAAGTGTCAAGACTCCTTGACAACAGTCAGATAGGAGATGATTTTCCTTTTTTTACTTTTTCTTAAAGTAGTCCTGGTTTTACAGCTAAGTTACATCACAACTTCTTTTTGAGCCAGTGCTTTTTAGCCCATTTAAGCGTGCATGCAGTCAGTCTACTCTACTCAGTATTTTCCCATAGATTTATACCAGGCTATCTAGTGTAATGTATAATTTAAATGCATGCATTTCTATTATGGGCAGAATTGCTTCTCAAGATTGATTTGGGGTTCTTTTGCAACTATTTCTTTCCTTTTTTTTTAAGTATAGTGCATTGCTTTTGAATATTTTGAAGTGCAACGGCCATTTAATGGTGTCTTCTAGTCTACACTGTTATCCGGATTTTTTTTTTTTTTGTTGTTGTTCTTATTGTTGTGCTAATTAAATGACAGGGGAAAGAATTTGGATTCCGAGAGGCTCCTGGATGGATGTGGACGTCATTTATAAGAAGAAATGAGCTTAAAAGAATGCCCCTGAGAATCCACTCAAGTGCTCGGAGCCGATTCTTCCTTCTTCCCAGCATCCGCATCTGAATTTGACCCAGCAGCCCCCTGGGGGCCTGCGGTGGGTGACATCATGTTACGCAGGCTACCATTAGGAGCAACGGCTGCGAATGATCGGGGACTTGAGGAAGGGCTGGCACTTAAGACAGAATCAGGGGTTTGGCCAGTGCTGAGATCCCCATCGGGGACCATGGTGGCGTCCTGGCTGTCAGAGTGAGGGCCTTCCATCACGGCAGATGGAGGGAGGGAATACAGAAGTGGCTTGGAGGATGCGTAGGTCATTGGAACATCCGTGTCACTGTCCAGGGGGAGGGCAGGGTTGGTGAACTCGACACCAGAGTCACTCATCTCCAGGAAATTGTTGTCGGAGGCAAGGACCTGGTAACGACCTGGTTTTGACACCTCTAGTCCCTGTAGAGAAAGGCAGAGGAGGAAGTAAATAACATAACAAAAGGACCTAGAGAAAGACATGCAGATAAGTGTGTGCAAATGGTATGTATAACTACACAGTATTATCATGATTATTATTATTCGACTGATTACTGTTGACCATGCTAGTCTTTCTATATATATATTTATATGCATATATTCATTCATTGTCTATACCACTTATCCAGCACTCAATGTAACGGGGGGGCCAGGAGCCCATCCAAGCTGTCATCGAGTGGCAGGGTTCACCCTGGACTGGCAACCAATCGATCAAAGGACCAATTACAGAGACGTACAACTATTTACACTCTCATTCACACGTCTGGTCAGTTTGGAGCCTAATGAACCCACTGCCTTTTTTGGACTTTGAAAGAAATCCGGAAAACACAGAGGAAAACCCACGCACACGAGGGGAACACAGGTAAACTCCACACAGAAAGATCTCCAGTCAATATTGTACCAGGGACCTCCTTACTGTGTGGCGGAAGTGCTAACCACTGCTCCACTTATCATTAATATAATCATTATTATTAGTAGTAGTAGCAGTAGTAGTAGCATTATCCATTATCTACTGCTTAGCCTGCATCCAATCATGATTGTTATTGTTGCTGTTGATTGTTGTATAAATGTCTGTTTACAAGACAATACTAATTTTACTGTATCTGCATACATATATATGTATATACATAACCATACACTGCATATACACATATGTTCTGAGAGTATGTGTGCCAGTGACGTGCTGTGAAGTTCGAAGCTGGGGAGGTACTGGCTCTTTCAAAGTCAGATTTACAAATACTGTATATGAATTCAAAACTTAGCATGAAGAGAGATCAATAACATGTGCTCAATGTGAGTTCAAAAAAATGGGCAACTCAACCAAGTTTGTGAGGGATTGCGCAATCAGAGAGGAGGCTCAGCTCGTCGCTGCCTCACTCAGCGTCTTTCCACCGTATTTGAACAGGAAAATACACAAAGAGATAGTGACAATAGAAATCATTGGAATGATTGGAGTCATACAGTTATAACATTTCTATAACAGATCAGTGGACAAATATATACAAATTTATCTTTTATCATATTTGTTTTTTTATGATGACACGGTGGAGGCAGTGCCTCCGCTGACCGCACATCACTGATATGTGCCTTTTGATCTGTATTTCTGTGTACAGACTTAGAGGAACCACTTGATCTATTTTTTTGGACAATGTTTTATACTTACATATGCCACTTATCTTGTTTCTGTTTTGAATTTAAAAACATGAGCAGACATAAGTAGTGACAGTAGAGCGAAAGGGGTAATAATGTACATTGTGAGCAAAAAATGTCAAATTGAATGAAAACACTATGCAGGAGGAAAAGGAGCGCAATAGGATAAAATAGAAGGCGGCGAAGAGGAGGACAAAATGGATTCCATCAACAAAGCAGCGAAGCGGAAAAAGGTGTTGGCTCTGTGTGGAGAGAAAAGTGGTAAAATTGAGGTAAAAAAAACCCAACATGATTAATTCATGTTTCTCGGACCATATTTGGATTTTTACCCTCAGTTGAGCTGCCATTATTCACTTTCCCTTCTTGCAGGGCGATGCATTTACAATAAAAAAAAAAAGTTTGAGGACAGCTAAAGCACATCTGATGCGATAAAGGCACACGTTGTTGATGCAGTGATGAGAAAAATATTGTGTGAGAACGGGAGGTGATGAAGGATGCATGTCCGAATGAAGAGACATTTATGAGGGAAAACACAACAAAAGGGATCCATAAGCAGGCAGGGAACTGATTTGTCCCCTGATTGGACAGGGAACACAGGGGCTGATTAGTTGAAAACACACACAGGCTGTCAGAGGAAAAGGGAGGTAAAAACAAGAGGGGAAAACCAAAACAAAGGCAGGAAATTAATCAGAATAGACACCAGAGGAAAGAACAACAATAGAAAAGTGAAACCTCTTTCATGTGAGACTCCAACAATTAAAAAAAAAAAAACAGGTGGTGTTCTGGTGCTCTGTCACATGTTTAGTAATCAACACGATATTCCCTGTGCATATGTGTTTGTCACATCGCAGCATATGTTCACTGCACGTTGAGTAAATTCATTAACAGTTGCTGTCACTGTGAATCCTTTTGGGGGGGAATCAAGTCACACATGGGCCGCATCGGTAATAACGCTTTGGAGCACAGAGCAGAATAATTGAAAAGAAAAAAATATGTATATTTAGATATATATATATATGTGTGTGTGTGTGTGTGTGCGTGTGTGTGTGTGTGTGTGTGTGTGTGTGTGTGTGTGTGTATATATTACATATATAAGAAAATATATATAATAATTTTATACAAAATGAAAAAGAGAAACTGCACAGAAATAAATGTTGTTGATGCTAAATAACAAATCTAAAGTCCACAAACTTAATCACCCCCACTCCAAATGAGGTCCCATTAAACCTAATCATTGTGAATTTGTGTTTAAAATTGTTTAATGTTTCTTAATCTGGAATTCCTTTGGTCACTCATTCATTTATACATTATCTATATCACTTATCCAGGGTGGTATCCTGGAACTTTTCCAAGCTGTTATTGGGCAAGAGGCAGGGTTCAGGGGATTGCAGGGTCACATACAGAAACATACAACCATTCACTCTTTCATTCGCAAGTCATATAGAGACAACCAACTATTCATTCTGTCATTCAGAAGTCATAAAGGGACTCATGGAGGGAAATGCCACCTGCCTGGCCCTTTAGAAACTGAGTCAGTTCAACACTGTTGTGTTTACATGCAACCTTTACATTGAAATTATATAATTCCATGACCTCTACCAAGTTTCTAATTCTTTGAAAAATTTCATGCTAAAAACATAGTTCCTAAAATCATAAGTATTCACTGATACCCCATGGTACTGTCCCTGCAGAAAACTGACACAAGTGGAAAAGTTTACTGACAAACTAATTTCTCCAGCTCTGTTTACTTCATTTTTGCTGTATTTTTTTCCACAGCAGATTATTATCTTGCAGGTGGGCTGCACAGTGTAGCAGTAGTTACCACTTTCGTTTCATACCAAGAAGGTATTTGGACTGTTTCCAAACAGCCTTTCTGTTTTCCTTTTGCATGTTGTTCCCGTGTCTGCATGGGTTTCAAGTTTTCCCGCCACGATCCAAAAACATCTAACAGAGACCCTAAATTGCCCAGATGTGTGAATGAGAGCGGATGGTTATAGGTGTCCGTATGATGTGTAAATATTTGTTTGTCTATATGACCTGCAAAATGAGAGCGTGAATGATTGTTTGTCTCTATATGCGGCCCTGTGATCAACTTGCGACCAGTCCTTGGTGTACCCCCCCCTACCCAATGACAGCTGGGATAGACTCCCACCCCTCTGAGACCCTGAGTGCAGGATAAGTCGCATAGATAATAAATGAATAAATGGTAATGGCTGTTAGGCTATCTTCTTTATTCATTAATTGTCTATGCAGCTTCTCCTGCACTAAGGATCGCGGACGTTGGGGGACCTATCCCAGCTGTCAGGGGGCGAGAGGCAGGGTTCCCCATGGAGCCACATATAGAGACAAACAACCATTCACACATTCATGCAATTTAGACTCCAACTGACCTACTGCACATTTTTGGGCCGTGGAAGGAAACCGGAGAACCCAGAGGAAAACCATGCAAACATGGGGAGGACATCCAAACCTGGAATTGAACCAGGGACCTTCTTGCTATGAGACAGAGCTAACTAACCACTTTGTCACTGCATTTTATATTAATACATTATGCTAGGTTTTCCTACCAGTTTACAAGGGATTTAAAATATGCGTTAAGTGAACCAAGATTAAACGAAACACAGTTTTTGATTATGTGAAAATGTAATGACACGGCCCAGTGGTCACTGAACTGGCCCTTTATCTAAAGATTTTCCATTAGAAAGCACTTCCTGTATTACAACAGACTATTTTCTAGTATTTCCAAATTAGTTTTTCTCTTTGTGCTGAGTCTTCTCATCTTTACAGCTGCAGGGTGACTGAAGAAAATACAACAAGTCTTGGGTTGCCTTTGGTTCTGTCATAAATAAAATAAAAATGATAATTAAAGAAACAAAACATGTTCCACTGACCTTGATGGTCACCTCTGTGCTTTCCGTCGGCTGATCACACACAGATTGCATCAGTGATTCTTCAGTGAACCTGGTATAAGCCTCGTGGACCACCTAGAGAGCCGTTCATACAGACACGAACACACACACACGTACGCCGTCACAAACACAAACACACAAGAATTGTCAGAATGTGGTTAGACTCGTACATAGTAAATTTAAAACACCTGCATTTTGGTAGAGATCCTATGGACACAAACACACAACAAAGCTCTTACAATATTGAAAAGTATATCGGTGTGACATGAGTGAGAGACGGAGATTTGTATTTTTATCGGAGACACAATCAAACAGGACGTTGCTTTAATCTCTGAGAGACACTGATTTTGCGGAAAGTGCAGAAAACGCAGCAACAATAAAAAAGTAATACAGAGCTAAAAGCAACACGGGAAAGAAGAGAAAACATGTAGCATGGAGTACTATGGAAGGGGCAGTAAGTAAAATACTTTACAATACTTTCACCGAATCATAGCACCAATATTGAAACACATGGTTTTATGACCAAAACAATCGTTTCCTCGTCACTTGAAGCATTTTCCTTTCCTTGCCAAGTATTTGGGAACCTTTAGCTGTTTTTTGATTTTGCTGAGGACTTCGCGAGACATGAATTAAAAAACAATCATGGAATTGATGTGTTTTTTTTCTCTTTTCTCTCCTTTTCTTCTTTTTATCAGACAAATTAAAGCCACACGAAATGATGGCCTCGACTTTCACTGAGTGTCTAAACCAGAGTGTCTAACCTGAGTTTAATACAGTAATGGTCAGATCTGCATTTTGGAAAATGATAATATTAACAAATGAAATTGGTCATAGTGATTTTTGAAAGGTTCCGTTTGACACTTAATTTGATTTAGGCATTACAGACACCACTATTCTCAACAGTTTTCAATTTGACCGAAAATATAAAGCCGGAGTGCAGTAACAACAACTAGAGTGTCTGTCAATGGGGTGATAAAGTACATCATTGCTGAAAAAGAGAGAAATCTGAGAGGCGTGATAAAGACAACAAGAAAAGCGGCAACAAACAGGGAAAAAAGTTGAAAAAATAACAAATGGTGAAAGATTGACAATCTTGCCATGAGACAACCCCAAACATGGGGTGAAAATAAAGACGAAGGCAACAAAAAGTGAGGGGATATGAGGTCATGCAGGGAAAGATGACTGAGTAATGACAGATGGACACAAAGGAAGCAAGGACACTGACAACTGAAAGTAAGGTTTTGATTTATCAGAGTTTCACATGTCCCTTGAACTGAGTCTCTGAGGGGTCACTTTTGTTCTCACATTGCTTCTACGATCTAAAATCTATGGAATACAAGACATCAAGGCCATCTGCTGTCATCTCCATACACACAGAGCAAACTGATACACACCTGAACATTATTTAAACTAAACAAGCATTATAAGTATGTAATTATTAAATGATACAACGAATTGCTGTTTGAGCAAACATAAAAAAGAAAAAAAGGCAGGATAGATTCTTATTGATCGGCCCTGGCAGAAGGCATGGCCTTCAGAGGGAGAGGGAGTAAGAGCCATAAAAGAAAAATGCAATATTTAAAACAAACAAGATGATATGAACGTAAGACAAAGTAAAGATGTTAAAAAGACATTACAAAGGCGCAGCCAAAATACATGCAGTAGGGAAAAACAGGGCAGGCTAGCAGTCTGAGTGACCGTGGCATTTTTTCTTAAAAAGGCCTGTGATACCGGCTTTTAAAGCCGTCTTGGAAATGGGAGCATCCAGCCTTGGAGTTTTTTTGGGGTTTTGTTTTTTGTCTTTTGTCCCAGTCTGTGGCTGCAGCAGACTTTAAGGACATCAAACATATTGTGGGGCATGTTTGAGGGACCATCAACAGAATCGGGTTTTCAGAACATGTTTTGCATGCAGATGATGAGGTATGTTGTGTATTTACACTAACCAATGAACTTTGCGGCGGGTGTGTCTAATGATGGCCAGTAAAGAGAAGAATGTAGAGTACAGTGTTGTGTTCTGAAAGGATCATTTTTTGTTTACAGGATGATAGAGGACATTGAGTTTTGGAGCGAGCCTTTACACGCTGATCTATAATTGGCGTCACCATAATCATCATGGTCGTTTGCACCAAAGTTTGCCTTGCAGAAATTGAAGCCCACTGAGGATGAGCTGGAGTTTTTGAACGACTACCTTGGGGGAGGAGCCAACAGAGAACAGAAACGTGTCATCTGCATAGAGATGAATGTATGAGTCCAAGAAGGAGTCCACTATGTCATGAATGAATATTATGAAAGGGTGGGACCAAGGATTGACCCCTGTGGTAAACCTCCGGTGACAGGGAGGGGCTGGGAGAGAAATTGGTATGATTTTGCGTTCTGCATTCTATCTGAAAGTTTAACCAAGATGGACATTTACCATTTATGCAGATATAGGCAAGCTTGCCCATAAAACAAGTAGACATGAATGGAAAATGACAGATACAAAGACATGGACGGTGGAAAACTCAGGCAACTAAAGCAGTTAATCATGATCAGTGTTGTGATTTAAAATTTGAACATAGGGGCTTATGCGTCTATTATTCATGATGTTTAAAAAGTAACTTTAGAAATTAAAGTTTAATTTTTAACCCTTTCATTCAATGGTACATGAATGTAATTTACATTATGATAGATTATGACGTACATCACATTACAGTCAACTTTGTAGTTATCATTGTTTCGCTTTTATATTGAAAACGACAGGCAGTTTAGTGGTTTGTAATCAAAACTTTGACTTTGACTTTGACTCTGACTTTGACTGAAAAGGAGACGAGTGTACCATGGACGGTGATATGATCAGGCCAGTGTTGTTTCAAATGAAAACACCGCCTGGATACTATTGCTGTGTACACACAGTTTATAATTTATCTTTTTTCCCTCCCATCATTTCTTTCTCAAAAAAAACACTCACGAATACTTGGACAGTAATTTTGCATTTTAGCTGGTCCTTAATTAACTTTTAAAGAGAAATGACGAACAAGTGCTACACGTGTAAAACATGTGTCATGATTGTACATGTCTCTTCATCATGTCACATTGGCCGTGATTACATCTACACACACTTGACATGGATGCAGACAAACACAGACACAGTATTACTGAGACACACAGCACACGCAGATGTTCTTGGCACAAGAAAAAATTGGAAAACCAGTTCAATATAGGTCAACAACACAAGGCGAAACACTATTGTCCTATTGTGTTTTAAACAAAGGTAGATACATACATCCATAATACATACCTAAATGCATACAGACATACATGTATACATCACACATAAACGGAAATACACTAGCACAAAAACATTGAAGCCACACATACACACATTCTATATTCACCGTATGACCACATTAAATGAAAGTAAAATAGAAGAGTCAGTATGAGCAGAACTGCCTGCGTTACTCCATGTTTATAACAGCGGCGAAGCTTTAATAGATGCAGTTTATCATAGCTGGACTGTTTATGATGAACTGCATACTGGTTGAAGAAAGAAAGAAAGAAAGAAAGAAAGAAAGAAAGAAAGAAGGCACAGAAGTAGATCGCAGGAAATGTAACATTTCAAAAGATTGAAATGACTTTTTTGAAGTGGAAGTTTCCGCAGTTCGCCCACTGACTTGGGTCAGACCTGAACTTGAGATCCTACAATACAGTTTTTCCGCTCCTGGCAGCTTCCTGTCAGTCTATTTAAACTGCAATATTGATCTTCATGCCAGCCCCAGGAGGAGAGGAACAACAGTGATGGCATTTGAGACTTTCTATTTTCAGACAATTTTTTTACGTTCCCTCATTTTGGCGTCTAGTTTTTACTCCATTCACATGAGGCAATGCTTTCCTCAGTCCCCACTGGATTCAGGTAAACCCAAAGTATTTTTGTGAATATACACTTTAAGATTGTTGCCAGGGCTGGGTACCCATCTTATTAATTCATTTATTCATTTATTTAGCTTGCTTGTTTTGTGTCTTATTCTTGTGCAACATTAATTCATTTGTGTTTGTCTTTTTTTCTTGAATTATCTATCAATTCATCTATTTGTTTGTCTATTTATTTGTTCATTAAAGAACGGAACATTTTGAAAAGACGCGCTGCTGGAAACATGAACTTCGTCTAAATATTGCAAATACACAGTGGGAGACTTTCAGTGTTTAACGCGTTGTATAATTACTGCCTGCTCAGGTATAAGATGTAATCGTACTTACAGTATACCCAGCCCTCGTCCCCCAAACCTTTAGCACAAAATACTTGTATTCTACTCTTCAATAAGTATTTCAGGATCTCTGTAACAGGTTGTCCCATGTCAGGGTACCTTATCCACTCCAGCTAATTTATTGACTTTCTGTCAAATTTGCTCTTCAATTAGCTTGAGCCTGCTCATTAATATCGATAGCAATTTCTCTTCAGTGTCCAGGATTGACTTTAGTCTCCCAGTGGCTTTTGGTCATCTCAAAAGCAACATGGCTTAAAAAAAATTCTGGACACATGTTTCCTGAAACTGCGATCTATAATGTACCGGAGCGAGGAACTGGACAGAGCAGAGACAGAGTAACCAGCATTGCTATTCTCTCACCGAGAAGTGGCTCCGTTTGAGGCTCCTTAAAGTCAGAGGGAGAAAAATCGCAACGCACAGGCGACAGCATTAGCTGCGGCTCGCAGCACTTGGGTGTCAATTCCGACATTTAAAAACGTACAAAATATGTGCATTGCCCCAAAACATGTGCAAGGTCAACATGGTTAATGTACTTTGCTTGCTTTTCAACAAATGTTCTTTAATAGCTTTGACATACCTGCAAACTTGGTAGTATAACACACAAACATTTTATGCAAAACGTCATCTTCTACGTGAGTTTTAAGAAGACTGGCATCTTCGATATTAACCTCGACATTTGCGTAGTGTTTCTATGCAATCGAAGGTTTTATGGCAAATGAATAGCACCACACACACACACACACAGACAAAGAAAAAGAGAGACACAGACATACAGAGTTAGCATAAATGTGACATCATATTATGTCAAACGTAATTATCTGATTAAGTTCTTCCAGAAACTTTTTCCCTTTTTCTGAACTTTTTCTTTTATTTCATCAATCTTTTATTTCCGGAATTAAGTATGGCAAGCCACGACAGGATTTGTTCATTAGATTTAAACCAGCCGTATGAAGACTTATATCAGCCCGAGTTTCAAAATGAAAGCGTTCTATCATAGAATAACCTCTGGCAAAATGCAATTCTGACAAAAATTCATTTTCTCTGCTTAGGCAACTGGCGAGATTAGACTATATCTCAAACATATTAAATTGAAATGTGTTTTTTCTAGTTTCGTCTTTCTAGAATTTAGTATTCTGTTAGCGTATTTGAGTATATTGATGTTGAAATTCCAAATGAGTAAGCATTTTGCAAGTAAATACACATGACAGCGCAGCTTTTCTTCGTACATGGACCCCTTGAAAATAATAAAGGGTCAGATTTCAGCACCTTGTCCCCAAGACTTTGACATCAGACCATAAAAAAAAAAAAAAAACACGTTCACTGTCCCGTGCCTTGTGTTCCATAGCGTTCTGATGGTGGCACAGCAAAAAGCTCTCAATGTTCACTCCAGGCGACCTCTCAGCCATTCTAGAAGTTAGAGCTCTTAAAGTCGATTAAATCAGGAGGGGACAAATGACGTGGCCGTGCCCTCTGATTATTTAGAAGTGTTCCTCTTAAATTTTGATAAACGTTGATTATGAAGAAACCATGGCATCAGCTACATCCTACACTTGGATAATATGCGCCACAGTAACTTTCACAGAAAAGAGATCACGTTGATGCTCCTGTTACTCCATGTCTGACTTTTAGATGAGTGGCTATGTCCAACAAGGCTTTTCCCCCAAGATTTTCCCTCAAGAAAAATGTCTTTTAGCAGATTTGTTTTTGTCAAATTTTCCTTCTGGAAATTAAACCGTAAATCCAAAAATGTTCTATCTGCACCTTCGACATCTGCTCGACAAATATAATGGGGCTCTCAAAAACAAAGGATATCTCACAATAATATTCCCCCGTCCTCCTCGGCTAAAGAAGGTGGGGGACTTTAAGTACCCTATCTCTGTCCTCCGCTCTCGCTCTCTCTCTTTTGACCCAACCAGTCGAGGCAGAAGCAGCGTTCCTCCCATGGCACCATTCTGGTCTTTGGCTGACCATAGCACAACATCAGACCAGACCATCAAACCTCAACATGAGGTTTGGCTGGACCAACCTCCAGGAACTGCAACCTCCTTCCTAGCTCGACACTCATCTCCCAGGAGCTAGGAGCTGCTGTTTAAAGAATGTTGGGCTTTGTTCTTTGGGTCAAAATAGGCCTAGTTCCTTACTTAAGGAAAGTGATCGCTCTCCCTGGGAATGTGCCAGCTGACCTCTTCTTGCCTCACTCCCGCTCAAGAGTGTCAGCGAGTGACAGGACAGTTCAACTTTGTTGTGGCGCCATCTGTACCGCCCTTGGGATAGAGCTGTTTTGCGCCCAGAATCCCCTTCTGGCTGAAGCGCCTGCAGAGTGGATCCTCTCTAAGCCCCCATGTTCGCAGATGTGATGCCGAAGAAAGGATGTCATAGATAGACCTCAAGAGGAAGGAAATAGGGTAGGGTGACAGCTCTAGCCACATGACCTTGCACTTGGACAGATCCCATTTAGTCTGAGTCTCTTGGGAGCCTTGTTCAACTGCCCTGGCTAACCGCTTCTCCTCTTCTCTCTGCTCCGGACCTCCGCCTGCATCTGGTCCTTGCATTTGTGTCTCCCCAAGACTGGAAATGAGCCAAGCCCTCCCCGATGGACACGTCGGTATCCGATGATGTCTTGCAGCTTTAGAGAGCTCAATGCCTTCTCCACAGTTGCGTTGGCAGCCAGTTTGCGCCTGTACCTTGTTGTGACACCCACTTGTCTAACCAAGTCATCGTTGGAAATCTTCAGGCTTAATGAGTTGTATTTTACCACCTTGTACTCCTCCATGACTGATAACAGGTGGAGTTGCAGCTACCCAGACCGGATGGGTCTCCACTGAGGAGAAACTGGGGGGAATGCCCAGATATCTATGTGGATGCTTGTTTGTCTTTCTCTCAATGACCCCTGCGGCAATCATGCAGAACTCGTAGATGGTGAAGAGCCTATGACACCTGGGCAAGAGGCTGTGTTGGTACAGCCAGGTCTTGAAGTTATCCGGATGTAAAGATTTATCAGTCTTCTTCAGCCATTCCTTACTCTGCTTCACAGCCTCAGCAACATTGGATCCTTCTTTCAGCAACGAATTGGACCACTTCCCCAGGCACTTTATTGGATTGCTCTTGATGGATGGAAAGACCTCAACTTGAACTTGTATGCTGAACTTGCTGGTGCCCTTCTTAATAGCACTTATTATTTAAGTGCCTGGACTTCCTGACTTTGAACAGCTTCAGTGCCCATGAACACTCGCAGCACTGGCTGGACAATGCCAGACTCCAATTTAGGGTTATGCCCCCTGCGGCGGACCTAAGGTTTATTCCCATTATAACTAAGATGTGGGGAGAGGGTACAACCTGTCGGAATTCCCTTTTGGAGGTCCTGCCAGCTGGTGGTGAATCTGTCATCTCATGTAAACCTGAGTCTGAACCCAGCAAGATTGCTGGTGACCATGTCTCGGATCACCACTGGGATGTAAAAGTGGTCAAGTCCTTCTAGGATGAGGTCATGTGGGATTGACAAGCATTTGTAAAATCTAGCCAACTCTAACTGTTTGGTCACTTCTCTTCTGCTTTGCCTCTGAAATAAATTGGCTGATCATCGAGGTGTGTTCCAGACAGCCATGTCAGGGATGTTAGCTTTCTGAATGGATATATTGATGTTGTGGTTTTGCACCATGTAAGAGGTGAGCTTTCTTGCCAGCACCGAGAAGAAGATCTTGCCCTCTATATTCAGGAGGGAGCTTGTCCTAAATTGGGAGAAATCGTGGAGTACGCTTCCTTTTTCGGAACGCAACATCTTTCTGCCAATTTCCAGCTTGGTGGACTCGTACCCTTGCCCCAGATCTGTCTCATGATCTTCCACAACCTCCAAAGAAACTTTGGCCATTTCTTGAATACCTTATATGGTATACCACTTGGGGCGGTAGCAGCTGATGATCTGGCTCTGTGGACGATTTCTGCCACGAAGGTTCCTACGCATTCAGCTCAGCTGATGGTTTTCCGGGCCTAGAGCTGTTGTGACTGGTTCCCAGACCAAACCTATTTGGATTGCTGTGAGCTGCCAACAGTAACTCTTCTACCTCTATCTGCCGATTTTGTGTTGGCCCAGGAGTGACTTTGTAAAGCCGTATGGGTCTTTGACATACTTTGACAAACTGTCCTCCCCTTTTCTCTCTTTTGTCAAAGCTAACACCCAAATTTCCCCTATGGGGATCAATAAAGTTTTATCTTATTTTATTCTGCTCTCCTGATCTTGCACAGGTTTTCCCGCAACCTACTTGTTAGGTCTTTGATACCTTCTTTCTCGGTCAGTGAGCTGGTTTTGAACAGTATTTGGAGTGCCTTTATCTCACTCCTCAGGCGGCAGATCACCCTCTCGCTCCTGTTTGGTTGCTGCTGAGGTTTGGGCTGGCCTTTCTGGTCAATTGTGCCGAACTGTTCCATGGCAAGGCTGTACTCTATGGTTTTGATTGAGTCAGTCTTCTTGTGTGAACTGGGCCTGACGAAGTTGCTTCCAGGATGCTATTGAGATCATCACCAAGCCGCATCCACCCGTTGTTGTTTGACTCTTTTGCCATTTGGTCCTCTCTCTCCTTGCCAAGCAGATTGAGGTAGTCAGAGGAGGATTCATGTGGAATGGTCTCTGGTGCTGGGGCTGCTCAAGTGCAGAGAGAGCTTTAATACTGCGGGTTGCTGTGGAAACACCTCTCTGCTGTCCAGTGGTATCTTTAGCAGACAATGATCATCACAGATGTCAAAGTGTCATAGCAGAACGCAATGTGATTCCAACGGCCCTCAACGTCTGCACAGTAAGCCACAGGATGTCATACATTTGCATATTTGCGATATTATGTTTTCCTGTGACTTAAAAAATATAGTTTGAGAAATCAGGTAATTTATATATCATATCCAAAAAGCAAGAAATAAATGCATTAATCAAGTAGATGTGGTGATAAAACTAAATATAGTTGTGCAAGTGAGTGCGTACAAGGAGTACGTGATTATTGTTCAAACTAATTTGGGATATATTGATGCACTAGTGAACATTTGTTCTGCTCTGCTCGTATGCACTACACGTCTTCCGCAATTATTTTATCCACCAGACTGTTATTTCAGTTTTCTCGGTTGGATTGCAAAAAGAAAGATTTATAATAGCAACATCTTCAGAAATCGTGCCCATTATCGCAAGACAGTCATTTACGTTGTTTTTGAAATGATGATATCGGATTAACCGAATAGAGGGGAGAAAAAAAAATCAAATTAACTTTTAGACGAGCGCTTGGCTTTGTCATCTAGAGGGAAAAATTCTCTGGAGGACACAAACTCTTAATAAATGGATTCGTCAGGAGACAATGTTCCTGGATTGGAATCAGTTGGCTGTTTTGCCTGCAACAGTGTATTTCATATTACAGCTTCCTGGCTTCTGCACTGCAGGGGATGACGTCCGCCCTGAGTGGGATCAGTTCTACGTGCACTCAAGGAAACACCTCTCATGAAATGACAAGAACAAATAATGCTCGGTGCACGCTGCCTCAGCCATCAAGAAACCACATCGTCACGGTGGTGGGAAAACACAGACAATAGAAATGAATGAGCCGTGTGTTACCTGTCTGAAAGCCTCGCCTTCTCCCTTCCCAGCCTGCTGAGCAATGAGCGTCAGCTTTTTGTTCTTCTTGTTTCTCTTGTGCACTTTATACAGACAGGACAGCAAGCAAACCAGCAACATGAAGGCGATGAGGCTCAGCAGGGCCAGGATGGCAACAGTCAGGGAAGGCAGCTTGTAGGCTGAGAGCCATATGTGGATGAAACAGCAAAAAAATAGCAGAGAGAAATGATAAATTTGTTAGTATTATTCACATATATTTATTTATTCCATCCAGCCATCCAGCATCCATCCCAAATGTATTTATTATTTAAATAATTTTCATATTATGTATTACAATTTTGTATTTCTTTTCTTTTCTTTTTTTAATGGAGGGAACTGGAACATCTTCTGATTCTACACTGAGGTTTTTTATAAATCTTGCTGTTGTTGTTATCCTCATCTCTGCTGCATTTTACATTTTATACAGGAATATTCAAATTTTTGCGCACATTTAAATCTTTTACCAGTTTATTTTCCTTCTTTTTTAAAAAATAGTAATACCCATTTTGCCCATAGGGAGGCACCAATGATCCATTTATCACTGTCCATCCATCCATTCATCTGTCTATCTATTCAGTAATAACATCCAAAAGTGTTTTGGTTTAGAAACTCTTCGAAAAGTCTCCATAAAATCATATTCAGTATCAACTAAAAGCCCCGTTAATAGACTCCATTTAGCCTAAAAATAAATATTAGACATAAATATCTTGAACCAATACATTAATTTTATCCCTGAAAGACTAATGTCACTTTCATTTTCTTATTAGATACTTCATCATCGTATGTAAGTTTCACTCCTGGCAATTTTGTCTATCTGTATGCCGTAAAAACGTAATACTTGCTTTAATAACGGCATTTTGCTGGTTTGTTTCACACAGATAATTTTTGAACCACTAAAAAGGTAAATGTAGGTACACAACATTATATATATATATGTGTGTGTATATATATATATATATATATATATATATACACACACACACACACACACACACACATACACAAATAAATTGTATACCCAAGACAACGTTGAAAGCTAGATTTCCAACCTTTTTTCTAATTTCCAAAGTATCACTTTGTAAATATTCTGGCTTCTTTAAAAGTATAAAGATGAAAATAATTTAGAAAACAACAAATTATCTTTGAAAAATATTAAATCAATTTTTACCTGAAATTCTGGCACCTTAAATCACCCTGACACCCTTCAGTATTTTAACCATATGTGGAAAATTGTGCCTGACTTTATAGAAATGATGCCCCAATTAATTTGATTTCATGGCAATAATATATTTTTTTAAAAAGCAATTCTGAGAATACCTAATCGGCTTGAGCAAGATTTTAATTGATAAAGAGTGACTCGAGCTGCATTAACCCAGCATCGTAGATTATGTCAATAGAAATCATCTGTAAAAGTTATCGTACTCAGGGTGACTGTCGATCCACTCACAGAAGGCAGGTTGCTAGGATACTGATATAAATGATAAAGCCCTTGTTCCAATTTGTCTCACTCATTCGTCCCTCCATTGATCAATACTGCTTAATCCTGCACTCAGGTTATGGGTGGGCTGGAGCCTTTCCCTGCAGGGTTCACCCTGGACCAGTCACCCTGTGTCAATCATGGGGCCACACAGAGAGACATGCAACCATTCACTCTCATTCACAAGTCATATAGAGATACAGAAGCATTTGCTCTCTCATTCACATGCCATATAGAGACAAAAAAAAAACATGAATTCCCTCACTTTTAAATCATAGAAAGACATCCAACCATTCACTCTCTCATTTACCAGTCTGGGCAAAGTCTGGGTGTTCAATGAACCTACTGCAGGTTTTTTGACTTTGGGGAGAAACTAGAAACCCAGGGGGTGATCAGAACTATTTTCTGAACACTCCAAACTTATTCTATCTTATCTTACCCTCGACATCCACGTAGACATGTGCAACAGTAAACCCAGACAGATCCGTGACCTTGAAGACCCCAGAGTCTGCCATTCTGACTTTTTTCATGAGGAGCATGGTTCCCTCAGCTGACAGCCGGCCTTCCAAAATGGGGTCCAGGGGTGTAATCAGAACCCCTTGGTCCAGGACGACTCGGTCCTGGTTGTCTGAATTGGGCCTATAGACGACATTGACATTGGAGTGGGGCACGAAGAGGGGAACCTGGAGATTTTCTCCGTGGGAAAGTCTAATGAAGTTCTGGTGCTCTGTTGAGAACCAAACAGAGAAATAGGTACTAAATTAATATGTTCAGGAATACAATACCAATCGGTCAAAAAATCAAAATTAAAATTTCAGACTAATTCAGCCAGTAGATCCCAGGGCCACATAGAAAAAACAACTACTCAATCTCTACATCACACATCCGGGCAATTCCTCCAGTTTTTTCCAAGTAACCTATTCCGTGTTTTCGTACTGTTGGATGAAACCAGAGAACCCATAAGAAATCAACGCAGACATGCAAAGAACATGCAAACTCAACACAGAAAGGCCCTCAGTGGAAATCAAATTGGAGCCCTTCGTGCTGTGAGGCAGAAGCGCTTACTAACCGTTTAGTACTTTCAGTACAACTTACTGACCTTACATTTAAATTTCATAAAGAAAATTGGTGGGTAAAGGGATGTGTTTTTGTGTTTTCTAAATCCTATATAAATGCAAAACAATCCAGTGTCCATTCAAGTCTCGAGAGACAATATGGCCACGCAAAAAGCCCAAACAGTTATATATTATAGACCCAAAGTCATTTGAATTAAAAAGCGCAGCTGAATAACACAAACTCAACCATCTCTGAGTGACTGATCAATCAGTTAAACCAGAGATGTTGAGGCAAAGAATTGATTTGTCCTCACCTCTGACATTCAGACAGTTCCTCCTCCGGACTTTGCCCTCCCGGTCTATCACCGTAAAACTGCCCTCGTCCGACATCCTGACCGAGTGCAACATCACCCGTTTCTCCGACACATGGAGACGCCCCACATATTCCTCCACCAGCACCGTTGTCTGGTTGTACAGCAACACCGCCGGAGGCTCCGTTGCGTGCTGCATGTCAGAGTGATTGGCCTGATGGATCAGACTCGGCCTGGAGGGGGCCAAATGAAAAGAATCACTGTTATCCAACCTTATTCAACAACCTCTATCTCTGCATGTGTTTTTAAATGTTTCTGCCTCCACTTGACTGTACCTGAACAAAAGGGCAATCGGGCCTTCAACATGGTTGAGATAAATATAGTAGGATTCCCCATATTTTACAACTTGCTCCAATGCACAATCTGAGAAAGAATTAAATGAAATGAATAAACAGATAAGTACAGTGCAGGGTCTTTATATGGTGGTCACAGTATCCACTATTCATTAAGCAGAGTGTCAGTTAAGCAGCAACCAGTGGTGTGCTTACAGGGGAAGCCGTTGAGGTGCCATCTTGAAAAATAAAAAACTAAGAATGATAGCCTCAAAAACTTGAAATATATGTATTTTCTGTGTGACTCCAAACATTTTTAACCATTTCTAAAGCGAAAAAAAACGCCGAATTAGTGCATTTTCCAATCATATCCATGTGCAGCCTCACCTCTGCATGCACAGTCCCACACAAACTGGACTGTCTGTTGCAGATATATTGCTTGAAGAAAGATTTACTGAATTATAATTGTACGATGACTTTCTACAGCCTGTGTAGAATGTCAATGTTAATGTGTGACAGAATTATTGTCGTTGATTGGACAATAAACTGCACAGAAAAGTCAAATGGCGAGGCAGACAGTACTATGTCACACCTGAAGGGGGCGAACATGGTGCACAAGTGCTTTTTGGTGTCGTCCTTCCATAAGCAATATAAGATAAGATAAGATAAATCGGATAAATAAACACAGTTAAGAAAGCTTTTATAACAAAATAGCAGAGCGCTTCATGAATAACATTAAAAAATGAGACAAGACAAGTATTTGATAAAAAATTGACCTGAAGTGAATTATTCCCTCCTTTTTCTTAATCTCCCCTTGATGAGAACCTGTATTAAAATTGTTCAAAGCACCAGGATTTAAAGTTTTAAAAACAACTAAAAGTTTAACAGAGGGTTAAAAACTGAAACTGTGTTTTACACCATTCTATGCTTGAATTTGTTTGGAATAAGTATGAATTGCTGAGAAAAAACAGAGAGTTCATAGCAAATTTGTTTTACCAATCTATCTCTTGCTGCTACAAAAAAAACGTTCTTTCTGGGCCAAATATGTTCCTGTGTGTGTGTGAGTGTGTGTGTGTTGTGTGTGTGTGTGTGTGTGTGTGTGTGTGTGTGTGTGTGTGTGAGGGAGAGAGAGAGAGAGAGAGAGAGAGAGAGAGAGAGAGGAAAGCTGATGAGATATAAAACACAATCAGTGGGCAATATGCACACAGCAAATTTAATAAAGAATAAGATACTCTTTTGTGTTCTCATAATTGTAAATCTGACTGACAAGGGAGTCCCTGCCTCACCAGCACGAAACTGGCAACAGCAGTTCATTTCACATTATTGACCAGGCCTTTGGGATGGCATGATTAGCATAGGACACAATATATTCTGATCTCCGGCTTGGTAAAGCATCAATTTGCATATGACTCACTTTTCCATCGCATAGAAATAGTTGCCACATTGGAAAAATGAGGGTGAAGATTTAAAAGAAGAAGAAAACAGCGTTCCAGCAGGAATGCAAGTTCTGCAGAAACTGTACCTCTAACAATCAGGACAAGGTGCTTGAGTGTGTTGGGGTGATTGGTATTTTTGATCACGTACACCCCTTCATCCTCCTCCTGCACGTCCTCCAGAACCAGGTGTCCGAGAGAGTTGAGGTGACCGCGCGGGTTCACCACATTGCCCGCTTGAAGAAGAACCACCTCCGACAATGCATTGGTCCTGGATTTGAACACAACCTCTCCAGCATCCCCGGGGGGCACATCAATGTGGATGTCCTCGCCGAAGAAGGCTTTCCTGCGTTCTTCTTTGACTACAATGGGGAATCAGAATATCTTTAAGGAAAAGAAAATATACAAACCCATGTATACACCGAGAACTTTTGACCTTCATGCGTTATACATATTTTCCTATTCAGGAGATCTACCAAATAAACAAAGAAAAGCTAGCTCTATCCAATGTGGCGCATTCGGCAACATTTTAAGTGGTGCCCCCTCCAACGGCGATTTACATACACTTAGCAAAGAAATCGAATAGCATTATTTTTATCTTTGTCTTAAATTGTCGTCCAATTTACAAGCTTAAGAAATTACAAATAAATACAAAAAAATCAGATATACAATATGAATGCCCTTACCACGATAAAAATCCTGTAAATAACTGAAATAAGAAACAAGAAATAGCCAAAAAATTTGAAACTGATGAATTATAAATACAACAAGGGGTCACATCAATAATTTGCCTACATATTAATATCTATTATGCATTGTTTTCAGTGTGAGCTCCTTACTTCTAAGTAATAATTACTGGTTTTAATGTAATCATATTGAAGGTTACGTTTTTTTCCCTATTTTGTGGCGCCTACAGGAGGCCACAGCGGCCTTGGCATTTGCCTCTGTCTCCTAATGGGCCAGCTCTCTCTGATTTAGTATCAGTATTGTCTTGCATACAAAAAAGCATGGCATTTTACCTTTCAAAGACGCAGACACAACTGGAAGAGAAAAATAAAAGTTTATTTCATCGGGTATCCCTTTGAGCCGACAATTCAGACAGGTATTTCTAAATCATGCTGAGTGTCTTTGTTCTCAATGAAAAATCACACAACATCCAACAGTGACTACTAAATGTAAATGCACCACATCATTAAAGCTAAAAATAGCACAGGCTGAACTAGAAAAGGAGGAAAAGCAAATAAGAGGAAATGGAAAAGAGGGCAAAATAGGTTCCTTTGAATGCAGTTTCTGACTCAGCTTAGAGGGGGGTCTTTTGCATCCATCTAAATTTCAAACCCTCTCCAAGTGACCAATTACGCTTCCTCTTACCTGTCCATATCAGTGCACCGAGCACCCCGGCTGCGATCACTCTCATCTTGAGCAGTCAGGATCTGCGAAAAAAAGGAAGACAAAAAAAAAAGATACTTTTTATAGCAGGATTATGACATGAAATAAAATAATCTATTTATTAGAAGAAGTACTGTCTTCTTCTTTCCCTTCTGGCTGTTCCCTTCAGGGGTCGCCACAGCCAATTATCTGCCTCTATCCAACCCTCTCCTCTGGATCCTCTTCTGTCACCAACTAGCCTCACGTCCTCTTTCACTCAATCCAAAAATCTCCCTTTTGGTCTTCTTCCAGGCCTCCTGCCTGGCACTGCCAAGCACAGCATCCTTCACTGTCCCTGCTCTGTACATGTCCAAACCTTCTCAGTCTGACGTCATCACCTAATATCCAGCTCCCTGATGGACCCCTCACTCCATCCTCCTCACTCCCAAAGAGAATCTCCGCATCTTCACGTCTACTACTTCCTGGTCTGCCTTCCTGCTCAGCCTGAACCAGAACTGTGTTGTGGGCTCAAGGAGGGACTTCGCAGGGGCAGATCATGACCAAGGATGTTTTACCAGTGAAATATCCAGGGAGGGGCAGTTTCTCTGAGCAGGAAATGCCATATAGAAACCAGGGGTCAGATGACAACAGCAGGCTTTGTTTGAGAACATCAAAGGGAAACTGAATGTTAAAAACAGGCACGAAAAGCACATTTCATACACCAAAGTGTGTCGGGGACGTCTCTGAACTCAGAATACATTCTTTCATTCATTGATTTTCTTTGTTCCTTGAATGGAAGTGCTCAATAATATATTATAAATTGATGCAGAAATTCATATTACACATTCAGGTTTTATGATTAGCAAGTAAGCAAGTAAGTGAGAAGAATATAATTTTTATTTTGATTATCTCCTTACTTGAATACAGACAATTTTAGATGGACTGTCATTTACAGTTACCTATTCCATCAACTACAACAACATAAGACTAAAATAACCTATAATAAACCATGAAAATATTCATTCTTACAGTCATTATCTACCCCACTCATCCTGCAGTGAGGGTGAAGGAGATGCTGGAGCCTATCCTAGGTGTCTCTGAGCGAGGGGGGAGGATGACCCTGATCGGATTGCCAGTTGTTACCCGTGAAGAGACATAACTGTGTAACCTTTCACTTTCCCATTCACACGTCTAGACAATTTCTCCATTCCACTTTTTTCATCTTCTGAGGTAAATACAGCTTTTGCATTTTCTCTGGTAACATTCTGTTTGTAGAACACTACAAAAAATATCGACAGTTCTATTATCTGTTTAAAGGGATCCACGGCTACCAAGATGTTCTTGTCTAGATTCAGAAAAATGCTAATAAAATCTCTCAAAATATCTTAGTTTGTATAAACTTGTGAAAGAACTTTTCACTTGTAGGCCGCTGTGTACGCAACCCTTCCCATTTGAAGGGTTCCCACCGTGATAGTGCTGCTGCCAGGTCTTTTGTCATCAGATGCTACTGCTACAGGAATGGGTTGTTGACACCCTGGCAGGAGGGCATCCAGCGTCTCCTGCCTGTGACGTTTCTTCGAGCAGACTTCAGTCGTTTACCGAGGACCTTTTGTATGCTTGTGAAACAAAACTGTAGGCAGGAGCTCTTTCAGCAACTTAGGTCAGCTAAATGCGTCAAATGCATCCAGAGAGAAGCAGCAAAGGGTCCTTCGGAAGATATGTACGTCCACAAGCAATTTCCCACTCCTTCCTTCTCTTCTTGTCCCTTGGAAAGCTGTGTAGACGAGCATCACTCCCTTTCTTTTGCACCCAAAAGCAGCACGATGTGGCATTATTACTGTATATACCAAACCAAACAGAGTGAGAGTTAACACTAGCAGTAAGCCAAAGCTCACACAAGCACCGTCCATATGTCATCACCCCAGCATGCATTGTGCTGAGATAAACATGAAAACATATTTCTGCCAATTTAGTCCTCCCAGGCGGTGTTCCCTTTGAGTTTCAATTACCCTGACTATATTATCTGTTGAACCGAGAACCAGATGGAGGACGACAGAAGATCAGAAAAGTGTCGCCTTGCTTGACAAATCTTGGTTTCTGCCACTCAAGATTAAAAGACTTCAGACTAAAGATTTTTAAAAGACTTGTGTTAAACAATCAACTCAGCTCACATCTTAAGACTAGTTTTTAGAGTCTAAAGTCTGAGATCAAAGACTGTGGGTCTAACATCTAAAGACTTTGCAAAGATTTTGAAAGGGCTCGTGGAAAACTGCAGCTAGATTCTGTCAACAATTTTTTGCTACCGTGCAATGTTTTCACCGGGTATTTGCAAAGCCTCTGCTAGTTCCGTTTAAGAATCAGAATCAGAATCAGAGAGACTTTATTTGTTCCCCAGGGGCAAATCAAGGGCACAAGCGGTAGCATCGCAACCTACAGCAGATGAAAATCTACACATATATAGAATAAATCTAAATATATAAAATAAGGGTAAAATAAAACTTTGATGAAAATAGTGGGAAGTAACTTCATCATCAACAGAGTGTATTATCATTATTATTATTATTATTATTATTTTCACCTTTTTTCTTCTCCACTCAGTCATGATTCATTGGAGAGTTGACATTGTACAAGCACTCTTCTGCCCACAGCTCTACCATGCATTCCTCATTCTGGACGCTCCATACGCGACTGTATGTCTATCAGGTGTTCTGTTTCCAGTTTTGTTGGAGCTTGTCTATTGGTTGTTGATTCAGTCTGTACGGTGGCAAAATGCTAAGACTTGAGATAATATCAGACACCCTTGATATTGTCGTAAGCCCGAAGACTAGGGAAAGACTGAGCTATGACTGCGCTAAGACTTAAGACTACCACCTCACACTTTACAACTGAGATGACAGGTGCGCCCTGCATTTCCGCTAAGACTGCCCAATGAGTCGTAAGATTTCTTTACAACTGCCAGTTTTAAGTCTGCGACTGAAACATCGTAGGGTCTAAGCCCGGCATAAGTGGCCGGGGGAAATTTTCTTGGCTCAGTACAGCCTGTTGAGCATCATCTAACATTTGTTTAAATACAAGAGCCGTTCTGTTTATTGCTGCTGGCCACGTCGAGCAGATTAGCCATGTGGGCTGTCATGGTTACTTACAGGAGGAATAGGCATAGTGAAAAAAACAGCTCAAATTCCCTCTAAATATTTTCTTGAACATCACAAAGAAATGTGCCTCAGATGGAAGTGCATGCATGAGACCATTTCAAAGAGGCACCAATAGAAAAAGGGCCTCCAAAGTAACCAGATCCAATTGGGCACCTTCAGGATGTGTTGGAACAGGAGCATCATCGGATGCAAACAAATCAGCAGCTACGATGCCACAAAGAATTAAGGAAGTATTAAAGGCAACAAGGGGTCAAATCTAGGACTACAAAGGATGCTTTTGACTTAATTAGGGAAAAAAAGGGAAGGGATTGAACCGACCGAATCCAAAAGCAATCACTTTAAGCAGTGCAGGGAAAATGCCAGAATATCTCCTGCATTGTGTAGACTTAATAAAACCAAAGAAAAATTTACAGGCTTTTGGGACCAGGCAATAAAATGTATAATAAGTTCCATAACTCTGGCATCTGACACTTCTGGAGTCACATCTGGACTTCATAAACAAACCCAAGATCTAGCCTTGCGTTTCATTCATATTACATTCCATTGATACTGTTAATGTTACATGTGGCCCTATGATTGCAACCATTATGCTGATGTTGCCCTCTGTGAAAATTAGTTTGACACCCCTGTTGTAGAGCCTTCAAACGCATTCAACGCCATGCAAAGCAATCATGGAGTTTCGTGCCAATCTAAAAAAACATGAGACTGTTTGATGCAGTTGCATCTTTTGCAGAAATCAGAAAATAGCAAATCACTGCAACCTAAGAGCCTGAGAACAATAAGATAACACAGAATGCTTCTTTAGAAGATGGAATACAATCCTATTTAAAGACAAAAAGGAGAAGAGAGACAATTTACTTCTCCTCGGTGCAACATAAATGCCATCAAAATAATAGCCCAGGCTTTGATTACAGTTTGCAGCAGATTTTAGAAGGTCTTATTTCCATTTGAATTGCCTGACAGGAAAATTCTACATCGCCATTAGCCTACTACTACAAGTCTAAGTGCTCGTAGGTTTCTGTGAAGGGATGAAGGTTCAATCGGACATCAGACGGGAAACATAGACTTCTTGGAAAAAAGAAAAACAAATTAATACATTTTGATACACTTTGTGTAATGGAGTGATAAATGTGATAAAGCAAACACTGTGCTGCAGGAAGATATTTAGGACACACAACCTTAATTTCAGTCTCATTTCCCTCCAAACAGATGTGTGTCGTATTACACTTGACACGTCAATGAGAGAGTGAATGGTTATATGTGTTTACAGCAAAGAGTTTTAAAAAGAAAACGCTTGTTTGAAGCTTGTTCAAAACCTATGTGTGTCTACGTGACATGGAAATAAGAGTTCATGCTGTGTGTCTATTTGACATATGAATGAGAGTGAATGGTGTATGTGTCTCTATGTGGCCCTGTGATCAACTGGTGACCGGTCCAGTGTGAACCCTGCCTCTTATCCAGTGGCACCTGGGATCTTGACCCCCGTGACCTTGAAAGCAAGTTAGCGGTAGAGATGATGAATAAACAAATGACTGACCTGTTCGATGAGGATAAAAAGTGACGTTGTCTGTTGTTGTTTGTTTGGGTTTTTTAACAGCATTGAAACTCAGAGAGGGTGAATTCTTAAAATACATATGACATAACGGTGTGTCCTAGACAAGAGCATCAGCTATGTCAACGGCAGCCACAAATGTGATGAACATCTTATGAATCTCACTAAACGGGGTCCCTGCTCTCCAGCTCCAGGGTAAGATGAGTAAGGCACATCTAGTGGCAGGATCACGGTGAGCAGCCAGGAGGCTACATCTCTCCGACTGAGCTCATCCAGTATGAATGATGGACCTAAGAGCATTCTACTCCTGTCTCTCCCACATTAGACTAAGAGGGTGATAGATTCTCGCATCATTCGTCAACTTACAGGACTATCTCCTTCACTAAGCTCCCAGATTCTGTTGTCATACCTTAAAAACACCTTTTAAATCATTTTTTTAAGAATTTTTAACATTTCTTTATTTTCTTAATTTAGATTTTAAGTCATCTCCTCTATTTCTTCAATGTCGTTCAGGCAGTCTTTAAACTGAAAAACTGTGTGGTTCTTCTTGTTTGCGATGCGTTTGACAATAGAGCTCTGTTATAACGTGGAGTGAGGGATAGAGAAAGCACATCTTTTCTTTTTTGATGCTGATTTCAGGAGGCACACCGAAATGCATGATTTATGGGATTATAAATATTTTCTCACCACTACCATGCCCATAATTTGCAGAAAAGGGTATGATGTTGAGACATATACCCCAAGAATGACCTTTCTAGGGAAAGTTCGGGGTATCTTGTGCCCAATTCTTATTCTTATTAATTTCCATATTTAGGTATGATACAAATCTAATAAGGTGGATAACATTGGCAGATATTTTAAACGATGTCAGTGATGGATAACGTGTTTTAACCTGTGTATTTCTATGCCTTGGTATGAAAGTTCCCAAACTTTTCAGACCTCAACATTAAAATAAAGGTACCCAAAACACATGTTTCTATGGAAGTTAATAAATTATTATTGAAAGCAATTAATCATATATTATGAATATATATATATATATACAGTATATATACATATACGTGTGTGTGTGTGTATATATATTTGAGAATTAATTAATTGTATTTTTATATTGATATAACAAAATTACTTGTACTACTACGACCACCACTATTAACAGAAATGTAAAAATATTAGCCACGTACACAATCATACATACAGGCATACACACACACACACACACACACACACACAAACAAAATCACAACCTTTCAGAGTTGAATTCACACTTGTGACCCGTTCACACATGAATTATTATGATAGAGAATGAATTGAAAATTCCTAACCATTTTATTTGAAATCTCCCTCCTATTGTAGAGTTACACTTCCAGATACAAGACTGATTTTGAGTGTATTTCAGTTCAGTCAATGTCGACAAATCATTTTGCAACAATTACTGTTGACTGGGAATCCCTGCTAATGCAAACACGATGAGGATCTTTAATTATCATTAGTCTTCATAAGGCAGCATCGATTCTTACACTTGATGACACACCAGAAACCAGGTTTGAGACTTTCTTCTTCTGATAAGTGTCTGTGTCATATGCAACTACGACACTCCTTGGTCTAAAGATAATGGAGGCAAACAAAAGTGAGTCTTTCTGCTCAGACCCCCACCCCCACCATCCCTGCCTCCCCCAACCTCTTTTGCAGCCCATAAAGCTGGGAGCAGATGCTGATGCAGCCAAGGGTGTGTCAAGACCAACATGGATGTCCCGTGAGGAAGGGGGGGGTGGGGGGTCCGGGATGGAAGAGAGGATGAAATGGGAGGAACACAAGAAGAAAGGAAGATAACACTCTAATAATAGAGTCCATATAACAGGCCTATTTATGGGGTGGGAGGTTTTTATTCCTATACTGTTCCTTCGCGGGGAAGTGCAGCTGCAGACGCCGATGCCAAAGAAACTGTCCTGCTGGGGTTTGCCAAACGTTAACCCTCCCATCCACGAGCGTGGAACAAGAATTAAGGAATTCCCTCATTGCCCAGTGCATCCACCCACCAAAGCACACACACACACACTCTCTTCAGTGTGGGACTCCCCCTCCCACCGAGTACAAGATAAAATGCGCAACATCTGAAAACTGCTTGGGGACCCCAGCCCCACACCCCCACACCCCACACCCCCACACCCATTCGTGCAAATGAAAAGAAGGGGGAGTGCAGCCATGTAACCAAAACACGGGATTCCCCGTCTGTATTTACGGCACGTAATTATTAATCGCGGACACCCAGGCAAGTGTGGAGAATGCGCGGAGGAAAAAAAAAAAAAAAAACGCTCGCCACCTCGGCCGTCGCCGCCACGTCGCCGCACACACGCCCTTCGTCGATCGCCGATCTGTCGTGAATGAGGGAAAAAAAAAAAAAAATTGCAAACAGCAGCGGGACTGCATCATTTAACCCGCTCCAGCCCCGATTTCCGCTGGTCGGAAATCGGCGCTTGAAGAAAAAAAAAGCATAACAATAATAATAACAATAGTAATAACGGGAATACAAGATGTTAAATACCTTCGTCAAGCCTGGGATCCACTGGACCGGATCTGAGGGATGTTTTTTTTCTGAATATCGTTCTCTTTTTTTCGTAATTTATTTATTGAATAGCATCCAAACCCCCACGACACGACATCAACAGACTTGAGCGGGGCACCGGGTCTGGAGCGGGGTTTTGGCTGATGACGGGTTTGCGGACCATTAGAGATCGGCGATGCTCGGGGAGCTTCGGCTCCGTCCGTCACGTCTGGCCCGGGGCCCCGAGAAGACGCGCTGCAGCTTTCACCCGAAGTCACCAATACTCGTCTTCATACACGCACCGTTTGCGCGGCCTGCCGTTCATTCAGCTGGTCACACAGATGTGCGTTTAAAGGTGCAGCTGCTCATCACCTCTGAGAAGGTCCATTATTTACCGCGTAACAACTGCAAATGATGAAACCATGGAGCTCCTTGCTTTATTTAAAGTTGTATTAAACTGTATTCCTGTTGAGCCCTACAAATTCATTTTCAATCTATATTTCTGTCAAAATGTGATATCAGAATGAATGTTCCCTCTGTTTGAGTCAAAATGCAGCACAGTGGAAACAGTCAGTGAGAGCGTATTGTAAGAAAAAAAATTTCAAAATTAGCAACACATTTCATGTTTAAGTCATTTCAAGAGCCTTTTAAAAATGTCAGACTGTATGCGAGTGACAATTCTCAGGATTTCATCAAAACATTCTTTCATTCATCAGCTCATCCTCTATACTGCCTATCTTGAACTCAAAGTTGGGGGGTGGGCGCTGTCGCTAGGTGAGAGACAAGGTTATCCCTGGACTAACAATCATTTTCACATTCAGTGGAGACATACAACCATTCATTCATTCATTCTCATTCATATGTCAGGGCAATTTGGGATCTACTGCATGTTTTCAGACCGCAGGTAGAAAATGGAGAACGCAGACACGGGGAGAATGTAAACACTCCCACCTCACTTGCTACAAGGTGGGAGCTCCACAGCTGGTTTTTATGTCACAGTATCCTCCTGCTTGAAATTCACCTTAGTCATCTACCTTTTCTTACTCAAATGTATTTTTCTTCTTGATTCCATTTCAACAGTCATGTAGTGACTTAAACTTGTCACACGAATTCCTCAGATGTAACTAGGATTTTTTATATATTTTTAACTCAACAGTGTGACTTCTCTGGGCCGAATCATCTTTCAAAATCAGACAAAATTTCTTGTGAGCTGCGAATATTCCAGTGACACCTCCATGATTTTCCTTGACCAGGCAGCAAGGAGGCGCAGTTTTTAGCACCTCCAATCCACAGCAAGGAGGCCCCTGGTCCAATTCTGACGGAGCCTTTCTGTGTGGAGTCTCCATGTTTTCCGTGTCTGAGTTTCTTCCCACAGTCCAAAAACATGCAGTAGGTTAAATGGAGACCCTAAATTGTCCAGACGCAAATGAGGATAGTTGTATGTCTCTATATGTGGCCCTGTGATCAACTGGCGTCCAGTCCAGGGTGAACCCCCGCCCTTCGCCAAAAGATAGTCAGGATGGGCTCCAGCCCCACCACAACCCTGAGTGCAGGATAAGCAATATAAATAATGAATGAAAGAATGAACGTCTTCCAGTTACATTTTTCCCATATTTTAAACCCAACAGTATTACATCTCTCGCCAAAACCATATAGAAAAATCGGACAAAATTTTTCACTGACTGTTAAAATTGCAGAGTCAGCTTAATATTTTACTTCCATCTTTTGACCATTAACCCCTGCAGTTGATACAGTTGCAATATAGATTGTATGTTTACAGTGGAAAAAAAACAAAAATATGAGATTGGAAGTTCTTTTACTGGCCTATTTAAAATCTAACTTTTTCCATGGAGATGGACTTTGAAGCAACACTAAATAATAGAGGTAAAGTAAGAGGCTCTTATAAGACCATTTTCTACAATGAAAAGTGTTGAAAACTCTTGGAGGTCAGTAAAACCATTCTTTCTGTTTGTTTGATTATCATCAATGCATCTTCATCATCCTGTGTTTTGTAGTTTTTTCTCAGGCATCCTCTTCCACATCTTCTTCAAACTCCCCCTCCTCCTCTGCCGTGGCATCCTGATACTGCTGGTATTCAGAGACGAGATCATTCATGTTGCTCTCTGCTTCCGTAAACTCCATCTCATCCATGCCCTCGCCAGTGTACCAGTGGAGGAAGGCCTTTCGGCGGAACATGGCGGTGAACTGCTCTGAGATGCGCTTGAACAGCTCCTGGATGGCGGTGCTGTTGCCAATGAACGTAACGGCCATTTTCAGGCCGCGGGGCGGTATGTCGCACACAGCCGTCTTCACGTTGTTGGGGATCCACTCCACAAAGTAGCTGCTGTTCTTGTTCTGGACATTCAGCATCTGTTCGTCCACCTCCTTCATGGACATACGTCCACGGAACACGGCTGCCACGGTCAGGTAGCGTCCATGGCGAGGGTCGCACGCCGCCATCATGTTTTTTGCATCAAACACTTGCTGAGTGAGCTCGGGAACAGTAAGGGCACGATACTGTTGGCTCCCCCTGCTGGTCAGGGGGGCAAAGCCGGGCATGAAGAAGTGGAGACGCGGGAAAGGCACCATGTTGACAGCCAACTTCCTCAGATCAGCATTGAGCTGTCCGGGGAAACGCAGACAGGTAGTGACGCCACTCATGGTGGCCGAGACCAGGTGATTGAGGTCGCCGTAGGTGGGCGTTGTGAGTTTGAGAGTGCGAAAGCAAATGTCGTAGAGGGCTTCATTGTCAATGCAGTAGGTCTCATCTGTGTTTTCCACCAACTGGTGCACAGACAGTGTGGCATTGTACGGCTCTACAACTGTATCCGACACCTGAAAACATCCAGAAAGAAACAACTGCAATAAATGATTGCGGTCTAATTTATGCATATGAACGTATATAACTCATCAACACCACATTCAACTCACACAATTTTACTTTTTTGTTTTTTCTAAGCCCGTCAAATCTATCTTAAACTGTTTGTTGATGTTCACGAGACATTTTCATGATTCCAAGTGCGAATATGGGTATACATTCGAGGTTCACAATAGTTTTAACAGTTGTAGTAGGACGTAGGACGTAGGAAGCTACAAACAGATACAAACTATATAACAAAACAGTTTATAAAATCACACTATCCTTCTAAAAGATACACATTTGAGGCACAGTGCGAGGATTACTGTATCAAATAAGCCATGCTTTCACGTTTGTTTAATATCCTATTGTTTAATAGAAATATACCCATTGGTTACAAAGGGTGTTACAACTGTCTTTGCCGTCTTTCAGTGGTATTCAGTCCAGTCAAAACGTGATCGGATGAAAACATATATGTAGAGAGAGAGAGAGCGACAAACAGCTATTCACCCTCTCATTTACACATCTGAGTCTCAACAGTTTTTGGACTGTGGGAGGAGCCCAGAGGAGACCCACGCAGAAAGGCCCCCTGTCTGTGCTTCCTAGATGTTTACTTTAAGTTGAATTTCTATTTGGATGTCGTTTACTGGGACAGTAAACACAGGCTCCCAATAGTTGTCAATGCAAACGAAGGAGGCCATCATCGGTTGAAAACTATATATAAACATTTTGGTGGCAAAAAGAAGATCCAACAGACCAGAAAGCATCTAAAGACCCTATCTTGTTGCATTTCCTAAGACTGATAAAAATATAAACACAAAACATAGATGTTCAAATGCACAACAGAAAGTTTTTTTCAGGTCTGTTCACTGAGGAAGACCCTTATGTGCGATACCTTGGGAGAAGGCACAACGCTGAAGGTATTCATGATCCGATCAGGGTACTCCTCTCGGATCTTGCTTATGAGCAGTGTGCCCATGCCGGAGCCGGTCCCCCCTCCAAGGGAGTGTGTCAACTGGAATCCCTGCAGGCACTCGCAGCTCTCGGCCTCCTTCCTCACCACATCCAGAACCGAATCCACCAGCTCAGCTCCCTCGGTGTAGTGGCCTTTGGCCCAGTTATTACCTGCTCCACTCTGACCTTTACAAAGGATGGCATTATTTGCTTATTTTTCGTTATTTACCACCCACAGATCATCCGTACAATCATAGGTCACAATGATTTATTTAAAAAAACCTGAAGCAAATTACAAATTTAATGTACTGTAGGAGTAAGTTAACCAAAGATCAGCATGTAAGCACAGTCAACGCAAGGATAGTCACAATCAGTCACGACAAGAAATATCCATAATGTGTACAATTTAAACAGGCCTTTCTTCCTGTTAATCTCAGCCCCACCCCTTTTAAAAGAACTGGTAAACAACAACGGAGAGCAGCAGGATGTGGATGGTGCTAAATTGGAATGATTAAAACCCAGTCATTATTCCCAAACTACTGAATTTGTTTTTTAAAATGGAAAAACTCTTAGCATATCTAAATAATAGAATGCTCATGAAGTTAAAACAAGAAGCCTGGAAGAAACGTGTTGTATTTCAGCAATTCATCAAGGCACCTCCACCCATGTCTCTGAAATTGGCTTTGGAATCTGATGTGTGGGAATATTCATTCATTCATTCATTTCTATCCCAGCTGTCACTGGGCGAGAGGTGGAGTTTCTTCTGGATCGATCACAAGGCCACATGTAAAGACATACAACCAGTCACTCTGTCATTCACACATCACATAAAGACAAAGAACCATTCACTCTCCCATTCACATGTCTGGGCAGTGTTTCTCCAATATCCTACAGCATGTTTTTGAACTGCGGGAGGAAGCCTGTGCAGTTAAGGGTAGAACATGCAAACACTACACAAAAAGGCCCTCTGTTGGATTCAAACCAGGGACCTTCTCGCTAACTGCTACGTCACATGGCTACACTGTGAGGAAATCATAAAGTGTTATTCTAATTGGCTATGGCTGTCACTAGAAATATTTATTTCGGCATTGAAATAAAGGAATTAATAAATAAATAATTTACATCATCGGATATGGACCTATATTGCATTTGAAAAGTAAAGAATGAGCGGGGGGGTTATCTTTACCCTCTGTAGGCATTTGTGGAAATGTATGGGACAGATACCATGTGTGTGTGTGTGTGTGTGTGTGTGTGTGTGTGTGTGTGTGTGTTCACCTTAGACGTACGCGTGAACTACTGCTACACAAAGTTTGAAAATGGGCGCTGCCAGGCCCCACAGCCCAAAAACACGGCGAAGGAGGATTGCTGCTGG
>CAAKHD010004082.1:202238-223095 GCA_901007705.1 Fistularia tabacaria | reverse complement strand
CATTTTGTTTTAAATATGAACAGACACAAATATCAAACTCACTACATCCAAGCACTAAGACTGTCACACCAGCTCAGTCAGCTGAGCTTAATCTATGTGTGTGTGTGTGTGTGTGTGTGTGTGTGTGTGTGTGTGTGTGTGTGTGTGTGTGTGTGTGCGTGTGTGTGCGTGTGTGTGTGTGTGTGTGTGCGTGTTTGTGTGTGTGCGTGTGTGCGTGGAGGGTGGGGCAAACAGGAAGAGTGCTGGAGAAAATCTAATGTTTAATCCTAATTACACTGACGGTTACTATTTTGGGCTGTCTGTGGAGTTGTTATGGCAACAAGTTGCTACGATGTTGATCTTGCATATGCTGAATAATGTCTTTATTATACATAATACATATATTCTGAACATATCATTTATTTCTAAATGATTGCTGTAGTAGCTTGTTTGGGAAGCAACACAAGGCAACAGAAAGGATTTAAATAGCCAGAGTAAAAGGATGGATTAGATCACCTCAGGACACTTAAAGTGTTGAGAAGAAGGCATTGGTTTCCAGTAGAGTGATTTATAATGGAGGGTTTTCACAGATTAGTTTTTTTTTTTTTTAGTTCATGCGCTCTTCTCTTCGAAAGCCTCAAACGCCAGGACAAGACGGCAACTGGTGCTGGGCATCTCCTGTAAGATGGCCACTTCCATTTGTCACGAATCATTGGTTTCAGTCCGTGATTTGTGGATCATCCCCAATGTGACATTTGTTGCTTTATTTAGACAAAACACAGATAACCTCGTAGACACTTCACTATTAAAGAACTGTTGGGGACTGTTGTAAAGTACAGTGGTTGATGTTTTCAAGTACCTTTGCAGCTACATTGGACTTAAGAGTATCATATTGCTTGGGGTGGACCTTTGTTTCAGGTTATAACTCTATCATGGTGCCTATACAGTTTTTGTTTTGTCTTTCTTTTACATTTTTTCCTTTTGTAAAGGAAATGAAGGAATATAATGTTATTCATATTCTCTCCCATTACAGAACTCTGTACTGGGATAAATGCAGCTTGATATGTTTACAGAAGGCATCTCACACACAAACACATGCGCAATAAAAAATTGAGTTGAGAAGGGAATATGATCGTGTAACTGTTGACTTCTTTTCTTCGAGATTGATGTAATGACTTTAAAATCTAGATGAAACCCGGGGAGAATTCTAGTTTTTACTGTGAACAAATAGCATCTCTAAAATAGAATATGATCACATTGACCATAAATTATCAAACGATTTATCGGATGTCACACAATTGTTTGTAATACTGAGAATGATCGGCTATATCTTTATGTACCAGTGCAATCTTTATATTTGATTTATTTTTCAGAAAACACATTAAGGCAAAGGCAACTCAAAGTAATAGGAAAGAAGTTTCAGGTCAAAAAGTAAAGATTTGCTAAAATTAGTTTGCAAATTTTTGTAGTGTTCATCTTACCTTTGCACCGATCTGGTTGCCGCACTGGCCGGCCTGGATGTGCACGATTTCCCTCATGATGGAGAATCAACGGTTCGGCGGCGGAGATGCGGAGGTGGTGTGGACGCAGACTCCAGACGACGAGAAGTGCTCTGAGAGCAGCTGCACCGAAAGGCGAGCGTTTCCCCGTCCTACGAAAGCAACTGGAAGACGCGCCCCTTTGCATTAAACCAAAATGTCTTGGATTATCTGTGGCACTCAAATTGCCTTCGGTTTATATATTTTTTTTTCATTTTAACATTTTTTTTATCATGATCTTGATCTCGATAAATCTCGGTGACTGAATTTCTAATGAAACGTGACAGAAAAGGTAGATTTTAAAAGATTGTTTCAATCAATATTAATTATGTTTAAACTGACAACAAACGATAATTCATTCCGAATGTGACTTTCCACACTTAAGGTGTCAGTTATTTAAAACAATGTCCAAATATCCTTTTTTCCCTCGTTCCCGAGGACTGGAACAGGACATGAAATGTTGTGTAAAAGGGTTTACATTTGATGGGCAATCTTAATGCATAGATGACATTATTTTATTTCCTATAATATATTCTGGCAGTTTTTATGGTAGTCACGAAGTTTTAATGAAGATTAAAACATGATTCTGAATTGATTTAATAAATGAATAACTTAATTACGATACTTAGATTCAACTGTAGTCTTGAGAACGACACAGTAAGGGAAAATTAAATATATGCCAAATTATAATGAAGTAGAAGGCAAACTATGACGCAAACATTTGAAATTGTGGTTCCACCATTTGATCAGTATATCAGCCGGCAATTCGAGATTGGGAAAAGCAGCGTCTGTCTCATCAAGTATTTTGCAGTTTGTCCAGGATGTTCACGGGCATTTCCCGTGGAAAATAAACAAGGATAAAATCAATCAATGACGGCGAGAAGTGAAATGAATATTTGCCGACGTTCATGTAAAGTGACTCCGCCGCCATCCGGGCATGTTGCAATTTGGTCCCGCCCCGAATAGGCTATGCGAGCGGTGATTGGCTAGTTGATTTACAAGGGGATTCCTGTTCTGAAATTCAAGGACCGGAAGAAGACAGAGCCTAAGTGTCGTCATCACTTTGCTGTCAGAAGGTGGAGGATGAAAATGAATAGAATTCCCCAACTGGCCGAAGACATTCTGCTGAAAGGACGGCGTTATTTTCTTTTTACTAACTTGAGATACAAAGTAATAATGAAAAAAAAGTACTTAAATAAAATCAACAAAAATAAGCAGGGGCACGTGTTTTTTCTTTTTTTGTGTGTAGATTAACTGTCGTCCTTTTTGATCTAATAGACAATTGTACAATGTATAATAACCCCATTTATAAAGTGCTTCTATGGTATTTGCAGTGACGTACGGTGAAGTTCATGACTGGTGAGACACTGACTTCATCAGACTCACCAGCAGAAAATCTCACCAGAAAATCGAGCAATTTTTAATAAAAAAAAACATGTAAAACTGGTGAGGGTAAATGAAATATACCTTTCTATCGCAAATCACCGATAAATATAACCCTTTAATTCTTTTTTTTATTTGATTTTTTTTTCTTTCCAAGATTGCCAAGTGAGGAACGGCCTCTCCTGCCTCCTCTGACTGTACGTCACTGGGTATTTGGACAAAAAATTGTACTTAATTGAGAAAAAAAAACACCGAGAATTTACGTGAAACCAGATGAAATAGTTGGTCTTCTGAAATGTGGTTTAAAGTCCAGGCTACGTTTTTTGTGATGCAAAAGTCAAAAGTGTCGAGAGGGATTAGAATTGGAAAACAAGAGACTATCCAGTCTGCACTTGATGGAATTTGTTTTGTCATTATCTCGTAACTAAAAGGCCGAATCCTCCAGATAATCTACAGACTTTCGCACACATTTCTCATACGAAATACTCCGTGAATTTTTACTTGAATGAACTGGGTTCACACCACTGGCGCGTTGTCCGCCACCGTGCCGCTAGATGGCGGACAGACACAGACACGTCCACAGACGCCCTTCTTCTCCCCCTCAGCGTCCTCTCATCCGTAGCATTCACCTGTCACTAAATTGCAATATTGTTAGCCTAACATCAACCACCGTCATTTTCACCTCACTTCTCCCAAGCCGAGTCGTCACTTACATAAATTAAATTGGTAAGTACCAAACTATATGCTCCCTGGTGATACGTTTCGTTATTGCTTGATAATAAACAAACAAACAAACAGTCATTCATGTAATCCCGTTAGCTAGTGTGTTGTAACCAAACAACGGGCGTAATTACACTGCATTCGTTTGTTTTTATTCCTGCAGCTACGCAATCGTTGTTTTTGCCACACCCCCGCACCGCCCTTCTGCTGGATATAATCGTGGGAAGATAAGCATTACATCATTGTAAATGATAATGTCACAGTGACGGTAACAGACACTTGTATTTATTTAAATCTACATTTCTTCCTCCGTGTATAGGGAAAATCTGCAGTTATGTTTTACACCTGTGGTCCAAACGAAGCCATGGTGGTGTCAGGTAAAATGACGATTTTCCATCTCTAAGGGCAGCTATCCCCAAATCGACTGAAATGTGCCTGAATCCAGACATAATGTTTTTATAAAATGGTTCTCCGGTCCCTGATACCAGTCATCTCGGCTTCTCCTCTCCCCCCAGGCTTTTGTCGCTCTCCTCCCCTGATGATTCCTGGTGGCACAGTGTTCGTCTTCCCCTGCATTCAACAGATACAGAGGTAGAGAAACATATCCAGAGATGTTACATCATCCATATGGTACTATATAAAGTTTACTATTTGACAATTGAAACTCTTAAATGATACCATTACTTGCATATAGCCTGGCAAAAGTTTAACTTTTTTTTATCTTTTTTTTCTTTTTTTTTATTGAGAATGTAGATTTTTGCACATATCAAGTACTGTTCCTTTCAGGGGTTGGACATCTTCCTCCATCTAATCCTCTCATTTGGATCCTCTTCTCTCAAACCAACCCATTTCATGGCCTCTTTCACAACATCCATAAATCTCTCCTTTGGTCTCACATCTATAAATGTCCTTTCCAATACTGTTCTTTGCGAATGCCATTTGCTTTCACAGGATTTCCCTGAACACTCTGACCTTGAATGTGAAGAGTGATAAAGTCTACACTCGCCATGGAGTGCCCATATCTGTCACAGGGATAGCGCAGGTCAGTCTGCATACGGGGGCGAGGGTTAGTCCCATCTGTCATTCATTAACGAGTAGTTTATTGTCTTGTGAGAGAGTTTTCTGTCATCATACAAGCGGTGCAAAAAGCCAGCGATCTCATATGATCTTGAATAGATGAATTTCACAGAATAATACATTGGAGAGCACAAAGGTGATGGAATAATGATGTTCTTTATGGTAGTCATCAGCCCACATTTAACAGGCAAGGAAATATGATGAATGATATCTAAAAGGTTTCACAGTAACAGTGCCACTTTTAAGTTTTGCTTTTGACTTTTTGTTCAATTCATATGTTTCAAAACATTTTTCTCTTTTTGCTGATCTTGGGTTGAAATCCACAGTCCTGTAGCATACTTATTATACAGATAGAGAAGACAAAGGCATCCAGCACTCCACCCAATCTAATAAATATACAATCCATAACATATTTGATATCAGAGCGCTACGTCTGATCCCGCTTGTTGTTGGCCAAACTTTGCCAAAAGGAGAAGTTAAACAGTAACTTACTCAGTGTGTTCCACGGTGATCACTGATAATTAGCTACGCTCTCCTCCAGATGAAGATTCAGGGTCAGAATAAAGAGATGCTGGCTGCAGCCTGCCAAATGTTCATGGGGAAATCTGAAGCTGAAATCTCTCACATCGCCTTGGAAACACTGGAGGGACACCAAAGAGCCATCATTGCCCACCTGACTGTGGAGGTAACAGTCAAAAGGTTGATAACTTCACAGATTTTATGCATTTTAGCCTTGGCAGGGTTTCAGGGTCTGGGCAATATGGAAATTGTTTCACATTGATCACATTGATCTACTTGGATATGGAAATGCATTTATCAGATAATATAATCCATATTAATTAAAATGATGCTGCATGGTCATAACAAATAAGAATCATTTTAGACAGCTCATTGTTTTCGTGCGTACGTGTGTGTGTGTGTGTGTGTGTTGAGAATTATACATATACCTATACGCTGTTTAGTATACTGTTTTGTATTAATGCAATCTGCTATTTTTTGTGCATGTCATGTTCGCTTCTTGCTAATGCAACAAAGCCCACCTCAGAAATAATGAGCACCAGTTGGGATTTCCATCCATCCATCCATCGTCTGCCGCTCATCCTGCACTCAGGGTCGCGGATTCTCGAATTTCCCCTTGGGGATCATAAAGTATTATTCAAAGTATGATTCATTTGAAAACTGCCTGGTGGAGCCTCAAGTAAAACTAGCAATGCACATGTGCAATAACCAGAATCAGAATCAACAATAATGGCCGTATGTGTGTTTGTACAAACCAGGAATTTGACTCTGCATTGTTGGTACTCCTCAGCGATAGGACAGTAGTAGACAATACAGTTACACAGTAAGCAAAATACAAATGGAGTTAGGTGTATACCGTATGAGTACAGTGGTCAGTGTGGAAGTGACCCAGTTTGACACTTGCACTACAGTTAACAGTTTTGGGAGCAATGCAGCTTTTTATTGTACTATGCATTATTCCATCAGTACTCAAAGTTGGTCACTTTCCTCCCCTTACAGGAGATATATAAGGACCGTAAAAAGTTCTCAGAGCAGGTCTTCAAAGTCGCTTCGTCTGACCTGGTAAACATGGGTATAAGTGTAGTCAGCTACACCCTCAAGGATGTTCATGATGACCAGGTAGCCGCAATACTCGTATTCCTTTTTTTTCTCAACAAATTTTCCAATATTTAAAAACTTACATCTTGATTTAAACTCTTTTTGACCAACATAAGTTGACACAATTCCAAAATTTAATACTTATTTAATTGAGATATTGTACTGTAGCAAGAAACTGCCGATACACCAATGACATTATAGTATAGCATATTCAGTATATAGTAAGTACAAGGAAGTAAGTATTATTAAAAAGAGAATTTAACAATACATGTTTTGGATTACTAGACAGCAATGAGCATGTGTTTCCTATATTTAATTAATTTTCTCATTCAGCCATAACTACATTAACATTAATAATACTGTTTTATTCCCAATCATCTGTATTTAGGAATACCTACATTCTCTGGGGAAGGCCCGCACAGCCCAGGTACAAAAGGATGCTCGTATTGGAGAGGCACTGAACAAGAGAGATGCCGTGATCAGGGTAACTCTTTGTCTTATGTGTTAATACTGTTCGAAACAAAGCTATTTTGTTGTTTTTTTCCACAAAACTTCAGTGGCAACTCCACAGGCCTAAAGATTTTTAAGTGCCCCAGTTAAGAATTTGTGAATTATTTAGGTTAACCAGACAGTCACATTTGATGGATGTCAGTCATCAGCTGCAGTCTCATCTGGGTTCATTTCCTTTGGAAATGAAGATGAATCATGCGCTTCAATGGCTGTCAGTAATATGTCAGTGTAATATGCTGCTCTGCATAAATTGGCTAGATATATATGCTATTTACATTTTCAACGGTTTCGATTTGTGAATAATATTTTAGTTGTAGTATTGTCTTAGACAAATTTGTATTTCCATCCTGCTGACAGAAGTGCTCCGTTGAAATAGCTTGTCATTTCATCAACATCTGGTCACATCTAATAAACATTACCAATAATTTTAGTCACAACTGTAGACTCAACCACTTAGTTGCACAGTAAACACTAGAGCCCCATGTTGAGTAAAGATCTCTGCAGGTTTTCACAAGGCCTGTTTAGCTGTTGATGCATGGTTTTAGTTATTGCTCATGTGCTGATTCATTGATGCTGTCTGATTCCATCCATGCGGGCCTGTTGTTTATACAAAACTGAATTAACAATCAAGGTTAACTGAAAACAACAGTACATTCCCCTTAGCTTTGTTAACTAGACAAAGTGTCTCTTAAGTCCGTCAACTAGCTTTCCTGTCACTTAAATGACAGGCCCTTTTAACCTTGTTACATGTCACTTTGTAGCAAGTCTTGCTGCTGATTTCTGCTGATTTCTTCTGATTTCTTAATTTCCATGGATGATCTGGACATTTTCAAAGAACCTGAGACATGGTTTTCTTGCTGGCCTAGGAGAGACCACACATCCCTTGATAGAATGGGAGAGATGGTGGTTTTGCTGGTTCTTATGATGGTTGTTTTGAATGTGTTATATTAACCTTTGATATTTTGTCACTTCATTGCTCCTTTATAAGTTCCAGATAAGGAAAGAGCATCAACAGAATCATTGCAGAATAAAGTGCTTCTATCCATAGTTTGAAGTTTTACAGAGTTTTGATCTTGGATTCTTTCTACATAAATATCTGCCTCTTCATCAGAAGTCCTTGACCTAATTGATTCAGTCAGCTTACAGAATCCAGCCAGATCATCCAGAACCCAACCTTCGCGTCCCTTTTCTTTAGTCAGTCTGTGGCTTTAGTCTTTGACAGTATACTTCGAATGGTGGTTGTTTCCAACTCTTTAATAAATTAATTCAAAACAAATCTCAGATTCTATTCGGGCAAACAAAGCCTTCAGGTTGAGTTGACAGCATGCACGCCTCCCTCTCAAGTAACATGAGGCAAGATAGAAGAAATGTCTGCACAGTATTAAATCTAGATTGATATTTTGATACTAATGTGAAAAATAGCATCAAGTCTTGTTACCTCTAACGTCTAACTGTGTTTACTTTTTCTGAGCTTGGCAATAGCTGTAATCAGCTGGCATAAAATGTCAGCATACTGATACTGGCCACCAGCTTGATTTTATTTTTAAATGGATTTTAAAGTATTTTATGATCATATTTGAATCACTGAATGCACTGGCTCCATGTCATATTGAGGATCTTGGGACTCGGTGTGTCCAGATGCTTTCTTTTTTGGTGCATGCCCCTCTGATGGCAGTTCACAGAACCCAGCTGGTGTCTTAAAACCACCAGGCATTTGGTGTAGTCACCAAGGGTGAAAAATGCTTTTTAAACTAAAATAAAATGGTCCGTAGCTGATCAATGTAAATCAAATCTCAGCAGAGGATTGACTGGACAGAGATGTTGCTCCTACTCCATGGTCTGCTGACCACAACCATCCTCTCTGCAATCATCCCTGATGGCAGTGGCACATGCACCCACTTTGTCACCATTTTCCATCTCAGAATCCTCCTCCTTTCAGTTAGGACACCTGTGATCCTTTATGCGAGAACTAGATTCAACAAACTGCAACTCTGCCTCACATCCCACAGACTGACGTAAAAGTCATTCTCATCTGACATATTCATGACAGGTCCTTTGTTTGACATAAAGGAAAACATACTTTAACAAGCTTCTTCTATCAGTGCATTAAGGCTGGTTTTTATTTTGTATGTTTTTTTTCTCCTTTAACTATGTATTATTCCATAAAAGGACTGGCCTGCATCCTGTAAACAGGCATGGCTCCTGTTGTAAATCCCTTTTTTACAACCAAATCTCCAATAACATATAAAAACATTAAAATTCGGTGTTTATGAAGTAATCTCATCTTCACTACCTGCCCATCTTGTAATCAGTACATGTAATTCCAATACTTGCTCTATTTCTTGCTAGAGACTAATGAATTCTGAGCAGAATATTTGGGTTCTTATGTTGAGCTACCTTTGAGCTGCATCATTGTAGCAGTTTTCTTCGGGGTGCATTTGTATTGTTCAGCGCAAATCTTATCCGTTTGCCATGGAAGCAAAAAAATAAATGATGCCAGTCTAGCCTCCATCCAAAACTTGTACATGTCCAGATTGAGGATACGAGCAGGCAGAGCCTTCATACCCCTTGACATAACTTCTTTCACATCTGCCTTTGTTGGAAGCAACTGAGCATTAAGCACCAAATTTTCTTTCTTCTGGGCCATTTGTCTGATCGACAAATAATCAGTTTACTGCAATGAACTCTAGATAATTTATGTTAAAGTAGAGGCCCTTATCCTCCACCCTATGCAGGACCCACCATCTTTTAACACCTCAAATGGATGTCAAATGGCAGGTTGGTTATCACAGACTAGCCAACAGTGTATGTTATTAGTACTATGAGATAGATATTAAATACATTTATATGCACATTATTTTGCACAATGACATTCAAATCAAACATGTTGCAAAGTGGCATTCTGTGTAACAGTGTATGTTGATATTTTTACGACATAGGGTGGCCCAGTGGTTACCACTTCTACCTTCTTGCAGGAAAGTTTCTGGCTCAATTCTGAGAGGAGGAAATTCAGTGTGGATTTTGCATGTGGTCTCCTTCTCTGCATAGGTTTCCTATATGATAATAAGGGAGTCAGTTGTATGTTTCTGTGGGACCCTGTGATCGACTGGTATCCAGGATGCAATTCTCCTCTCGCCCACTGACTGCAGGAGAGGCAGTGTAAATAATCAATGAATAAATGTTTACTAAATTTTGTCCGCATCTCTTTTTAATTGATTCAGTGTTAAAGATGAACAGCACTTTTCTTTTCTCAGAATTACGAGTTTTGGTGTTTGCTTTTTCAAACATAATTTTGTTTGCCATGCAGGAGGCTCATGTGATGCAAGAGAAGGTCTCTGCTATGTTTAAGAATGAAATAGATATGGCAAAGGCCCAGAGGGACTATGAGTTGAAAAAGGCAGCTTATGACATTGAAGTCTTCACCAAGAAGGCCGAATCTGAGATGGCTTACCAGCTGCAGGTATGTATGAGTCAAAACTGTGCCGTAATAATCGACACGCTTACCCAATAATTCCACAGAAGTATGTACCAGAGTTTGAAGATAACCCCCAAAGCTATCCCCAAGATTCGTCAGAATATGTTTAGTTTTTAGTCAACTGTTAGACTGGATTTTACATGGCATGACATGTTACTGTATGTTAAATCTTATTCTGTATGTACGACTAAGAGGCTCTTTACTTAATGATCAAATACATTCCCCTTTTAAGGTTGCAAAGACAAAGCAGCGCATAGAAGAAGAGAAGATGCAGGTTCAGGTGGTGGAACGGACACAGCAGATCATGCTGCAGGATCAGGAGATAACCCGCAGAGAAAAGGAGCTGGAGGCCAAGGTGAAGAAACCTGCAGAGGCTGAGAAGTATCGCCTGGAGAAGTTGGCTGAAGCTCAGCGGTAGGTTTCACAGTCCCTTTTCAGCTGCCTTTGTCGCATGGTGCTGTAATACCTTTGCTTTTTAGTTGTTAAGCTGTTTTTGTTCAAAATGAATGTTTTCTGTTCTTGTCTATAATTTTCTGTTCTTTAATCACTTATCTTACTCAAGTATCAACAACATTTACCTGTAACTTATACACCCTACTCTACTTTTGTGTAGTGCAGCCTCTGGAACTAACTAATAACATATTATGCAGACAAGACAGAGTTAGGTCTGATTGTATAAAGAAAATATACCAGCTAAAAGATTAGGGTACGTAGATAGATGTCCTTATTAGAATTTGATTTAAAGAAAATAATTTCACTCTAATAAAAATTGAGCCTGTTAGCATCGACATCAATTCTTTGTACATATATATTAAGGAAAACTGTGCAAACTGTCATTATAATGGATCTTCCAAAGTGTAATGGCCCATGCACTGAGTGTTCTGTCCTGGCATCTATTTTTGCTTCATATTAGCATGCTACTGAAGTTACCTGGTGCATTGGCTTCCATGATGATGTTCATATATTTCACATATATATTTTAAAACACATATTATATTCTATAACTAATTATAATGATTTCAAAATACTTAATTTAGCTTATATAAAACTGCGGCCTCAATTTCCCTGAGTTTTCACACCCAGGAGTGAGCTTTTTCTCTACATATTTTTTATTTCAATTCACTTCAAAAAAAAAATCAAGGTCAGACCATCACATTGCTGGTCGAGCCATTTTTCATTTTTTTCTTATCAGGTTGAAGTGAATGAGAGCCCTTCATGCAACACACACTTTGAGAGAGAGAGCAGCAACTTTTTCTACGCTCAGAAATTCTCTATTTCTGTCGTTCATTTTTACATCCTGCATTAATTTTCAACTTGCCAAATTGAGTTTTACATCTTATTGACTCAGTTGTCCACCAATACAATAGGTGTTTGTGCTTGATTTAGCTTCCTTTGTATTTACACAGTCTTAAATTGGTCATGGAGGCAGAGGCAGAAGCTGAATCCATCAGGGTAAGTCAAATGTCCTTACTGCCTTTTTAACACTTACCAACACTCATGACTTAAATGTAGTTACATTATGGCCTTTCTCCAGTATCCTAAATGTTTTTAAGTTTTCCTATTGTCAGTCACACAAGTACTTACAAAAATGTACCTTTTCTCTTACTCAGATGAAGGGCGAGGCTGAAGCATTTGCAGTGGAAGTCAAGGGCCGTGCTGAATCAGAGCAAATGTCGAAGAAGGCAGAGGCCTTCCAACAGTACAGAGACGGAGCCATGGTGGACATGCTGCTGGAGAAACTGCCTCTGGTGAGGACTAGCCTGCTAGATTTCAGTAATACTGTAGTTGCAGTCTTTTTTCATCATTCTTTTACTGTTTGTGTTCATTTTTTCACTCTAGTTCGACATCCTAAAGGTCCCTATAAGTATGGTCTACTTAATTTACATTTTACAGATATTGTTAGATATCTTCAGATGCAATTTAGCACATTAGTGGTGAAATATATAGCTGTAGAATGATATCTTTAAACCCTTTTTTCAAGTTTCAACATTTTTTTAATCTAATGTGCACGTCCTTGCACAAAGTAATAAAATAAAAAACATGATCGAAGCCATCAAGCCATCCGTCCATCCATCTTCTGCTACTTATTCGGTGTCAAATCGTTGGGCAGCAGGCTAAGCAGAGAGGCCCAGACCTCTCTCTCCCCAGCCATTTTGCCCATCTCTTTTGGGGTAATCCTGAGGCCTTTCCATGCCAGCTGAGACACATAGCCCCTTCATCATGTCCTGTGTCTTCCCGGGGCCTCCTCGCAGGGGGATGTGCTGGAAAAGCTCAGGAGGCATCCTGGCATCCAGAAGGCATCCTGACCAGATGCCAAAGCCACCTCATCTGACTCCTCTCAATGTGGATGAACAGCAGCTTGACTGTGAGTCCCTCCTAGATGACTGAGCTTCTAACCCAATCTCTAAGAGAGGGCCCAGACATTCTGAAGAGGAACCCTGTTTCCACTCCTGAATTGATGATCTCATTCGTTTAGTCAATAGTGTCAGCTCATGACCATTGGTGAGGGTAGGAACGTCGATCTTATCACAACAGATCGATTGGGAGTCCACATAACTGCTGATGTCGCACTGATCCTCAGGCTCTCATCCCTGATCTGGAGAGGGTAAACCAGGTTTTTTTACAGCAGAGGATCGTGCCCTCAGATTTTTGACCACTGCAGTGAGAGCTGAAGATGCATCTGGATGAAGCCAACAGGACCCCATCATCTGCAGTAAACAGAGACCCAATCCTGAGTCCCTCTGACTGGATCTCCTCAAAGCCACAGCTGCACCCAGTAATTCTGTCCATAAAGCTGACAAAGGGCAGCCCTGGTGGAGTCCAATCCTTACTGGAAACAAATCCATCTGTCGGGGAGCTTTTTAACCACCACAGCAGACAGAAGAGCTCAGCCCCGAGTCCCCAGACTCTACCTTCTGACTGGAAGAAGTGTCGGTACGAAGAATTCCCTCAGCCAATCCATAACATCTTGAGTCTAGGTCAGTGGCGCCTCATCCTCACTCTACACAGTGTTGAGAGGGCACTGCTTCCCGTCCTGAGACGCAGGTTGGTGGACTGGAATCTTCAGCCACTACTCAGCTCAAACTGTACCTGACCATCTTTGTCCCTCCTATAGATCCTAGCTCCCTTGGAAATGGGAATTAATTTGTTTCTGGATATTAAATTATGTAAAAAATTAATTGTGATACTCACTTAAACAAATGTCATATGAAGTATTATCTGTAGGTCACTTGTCTGATGATTCCTTGTCCTCATATCTCATCTGCCATTGAACGAGCTCATGAAGCAGTTTCAACCTTTTAACCTTTCAGTATTTGTTGTCCTGTATCAGATGGCAGAGGAGATCAGTAAGCCTCTATGTGAAACCCAAAGGATTACCATGGTGTCCAGTGGCAATGGGGAGGTGGGTGCAGCCAAACTGTCAGGTGAAGTGCTGGAAATCCTTACTCGCCTTCCTGATGCAGTGGAGAAACTTACAGGCGTCAACATTTCCCAGGTATGACTTTACCGACAGATTAGCACGAGCGTTGTTAATTTTTGACAGACATTTTACTCTTCAATTTTTACTTTATGTTAAATTTGTCTTTGTGTCCATAATTTAGAAAAAAAATGAAGCACACTCATTTTGTCTATGTAATAGAGGCACATGCTAAAGTTACGATGAAAGGTGGATATGCTGTCTCCATATGTGTTGCGGTGTTTCATTGGAGTGGAAAGTAAATCCACTGCAGAACCTTATTGGAAGGGTTGGCTCTAAGCACATCCTCTCAGAGCATATTAATAGAGTTGAACAAAATCTGCTCTCCATTATTAGAAATTTAGCTCTCTAGGTTTTCAAGGACAAACATATTTATGTATGCACCAGGTTGGACGTCAGCCAATCTCAGGGGTTATTTTTTCATGAAGTGGAAATAGTTTATTTGGGTTTTAAAATTGGATGTATATTGAAGTATCTAGAAACACAAGGTAACTGAAGTTCCTTGACTTTTTTGCAGAGTGCAGTTTTTAAAATTAGGATATACTAATAATTACCCTGAAAACAGGCAAAAAACAACCCAATTCAGTGGGCGTAGTCCAGACAGAAACTGGGGTTGGGCATATTGAAAATATTTGGTAACTAATTTCTATGTTTAAATTAGCCACAAAAGAGAGTCCCGACATGTCCCTACAAAATCTTGGGAACAGCCTACCCACGGAGCAAACACTGAAATTGTGTGAAAATGCAAATTATCCTTGAAAATTATATGTTTTAAGAATTGGGGGTTGAAAGGCAAGTCTTAATAGGAAAGTAAGTGGTTCTATGCCCAGTTGCACTATAATGCCCCTGTATTTTAAGGTCATTACAGTATGTTTGTGCATTACAGACACTATAATGAATTTACCATCAAGCAAAGTGGGAATGGATGAAAGTAACACTGCTTTTCCATCTAATGCTAACCAAAATTTGTTAAAAATTGTGACGGATGCAACATAAGACTGGGAGACTTGTGGAGTGATCAGAACACTCCACCTGTTCCAGATGCGGTTTATTTGGTTTGTCTTTTTGGGAAGGTTGTAATTCACTAGCAAGGATCATCTACAGTTCATACTACTTTCAAAATATTCAGAAAATAAAGAGAAAGAGTGAGTATGGGCCAAGGACAAAAATCAACACTGAATGCTCAAGACATTTGACCTCTCAAGCTGCACTAAAAACCAGCAAGTCTCTTCAAGATGGCACAGCGCCGCAATGGTTAGCACTTCCACCTCGCACCTTGGCTCTCGGTTTGATTCGGTCTGGAGAGCCGTTTTGTATGGCGTCCGTATGTTCTCCTTTTGTCTGTTTCTTCCAGGGTTCCTGAAAATATCCAGGTTAAATTGTTGACCCTAAATGGCTAGCTCAGATGTTTGAATGAGAGAGTAAAAGGTTGTATATGTCCATATAGAAATATGTGGGTGGCCCTGAGATCGACTGGCAACGGGTCCAGGGGGAACCCCACCAAGAAACCCTTGCAAAACCGTCACCAGCAACACAAGTCATCAAGTTAGGATTCTTTCACGCAATATCCAACTGATTTTTCAACAACATTGACAGACTACGCATACTTCTCTGGGCCCAAGTTGATATGAGATAGACTGACCTAAGTTTGAGATAGACTGACACAAAAAGTTAAACTGTTCACAGGTCTGAGTCCTCATTTCAGATTATTATTAAACTCAACATCCCTTTGGCTCAAGGAATGCTGATATTGTTACTAGTGCATGGTGTACATCTGTGATGGTGTGGGTGTTATTGCGCATCGCAGTTTCTCATGACTGTAAAAATACAGTACAAAATGTACATACAGATACTGGACCAATCTACTGTATATTGCTAGCCAAATGACAATATATCTTTTGGGGGGGATTTCCCTTATCTTAGTAAGACAAAGCCAAACAACATTTTACTTTTGACACTGTAGTGTGGGTCAATAGAATCAGTCGAGGAAGAAGATCCCAAGTCCTTTTTCTGAATGAGGGGCCTGTCTCTGTAAAGTTTGCACATTCTCCCCCTGTCTGCTTTGATTCCCCCGGGTTTGCTCCCACTGTCCAAGAACATGCAGTCGGTTCATTGTAGCCTCCGAACTGCCAAGATGTATGAATGAGAGAGAGAAAAAGGTTTGTAAGTCGTTATATGTGGCCCCCATGATTGACTGGCGACAGGTCCAGTGACAACCCCACCTCTAACCCAATTGCAGCGAGGATTGGCTCCAGCACACCCGCAACCCTGATTGCAGGATATGTGATAAAGATAATGAATGAATTTCCAAAGACAAAATATGGCAACAAAGACCGAGGACTTTTTAAACATCTGAACTCGAATGTCAAGCAAACTTATTTCAATTTCAAAATTTCTTAAATAAAGAAAATTGACAAAAAATGTGCAATGTAACACAGTGATAAACAGGTTCTTGTCCATACTATTTAGAATTGGCTCATATTTAAAACAATTACAAGTATTGAAAGTATAGTCATTTTGAGCTTTTGATACTGTAAGTTGTAAGTTAACTATGTTGAGTTGAATATAGAATTTGTAGGTAAGTAGAATATGTTTTTCATTTACGTTTTATGTCGTGCCCCAACATTTTGGAATCAAGGTAGTAGTGTGGAAACCCGTTTGCTTATATGTTTGGAAGTTATCTCATCTTATTTTTTACATTTTTTTTGTTGTTGTTGATTTTTTCAAACAAAAGTAAACAAACAAAAGTAAATTTGCATTACAGTTATGGATACAATATTGAACTGGAAAAAATATTGACGTCTGCAGCCTAAATAAAGACTTACAACCTCAGCACCTCCACAGAGGTTCTTTCAGTTGAGAAGTGGACCAGAGTGCACACACACCAGAGAATAGATACAATTTCAAGGTTGTATTAGGTTGTATTATTCAAGGTTGTGGTGCATTTTAATAGCTTTGTAACAGTCTGCACATTCTCTTGTAATACGTGTTGTGCTTTACATTCAGACTTGGTCAAGTATTCAAGTGAGAGGATTTGTCAAACTGGTCCATATGACAAAGAAAACAAAATGATAGTCTCTCTCATCCATTCCTTCATTCTCCAGGTGACCTCCTGTACAAGCTGAATCAAGACAAACCACAACCATGAAGATCCTACCCTCTCTCCTCTCATGTGCTCTTAATATTCTATTTATCTTCATCTACTAACACTGCAGCATTAATCTCCTAAAAGTTTTTTTTTTTGCCTGACCCTAGTAGTGTAATCTATGTACTATGTATGTCTGTTAATGTCACACAATGGTGTTGCTTGATTATGATGTTTCCCTGCTGTTACCAATCAGTTTACTTCCTGCTGCTTTTGGTTTTTCTTCAATTTTGATTGTTATTTGATGTGGTCTTAGAGAGATGAGATGTAATGAAAGACCTCACTGTTAAATCTTTATGTCAAATCTGAATGTTCACTCTCACATCAAGACACGGTTTTTTGGACTTTGCCATTTCCCTACCCAAAGACTATATGCTAGATTACCTCGAACTGGTTCCATGTGGTCCACTTGTCCAATGGTACTGCAGTACAGCAGGCCTTATTGTGCTTCCTTCCTAAGAAAGAAATAGTATTCCTCAGTCATTTAAACTTCATACAGTGATATAATGCTTTAGCTTTATGCTCTAAGTATGCCAATTCTTAACGTATAACACCTCTGTTCTTTTATGGCCTGTTTTTCTCTTACAATTTCTTTGTGTCTCATATTTGAACGTGTCTTTTTTTTATGAGTCTGTCCTTGTTGTCACTGGTAACCTGTGTCTTCTATTATTGCCTGAATCCTCTGCCTTGCTGCCAAACCGTAAGTGCATCTTGACTAACCTAATGCCTCTAACCCCATATACTAGTAGACCAAAACTGCAGTCTGGATTTCATAATAACTCAGCATCATCACATTTGGTTCGTTTATCCTCAAATTGTTTGAAAGAGTTGTGGAGGAATGCCATTCAATTGGCAATCAAAACTGATACTGTGTCAAGTTTATATAAATATTTACGTATAAGTATATTAATTCACAGATGGTAGACTTTACACTTAAATTTATGTTCAATAATACACACATAAACTTTGTGATCTGATATCAAGGCCATAAGGCAGTTACATTCAAAACATAACTTCATTGTTCATATGAACTGTTTGGTAATCTAGAAACACTGCAATATACACTGTTGTGAATTCCATTAATCTACATTTTAATTAACAGGAACTACTCACATATAATGATAAGGAATGTCTTAAGTTACCTGCCTTGAAAGTGCATAGCAGTTAGTCTTAAAAAAATGGAACAATATTATATGGTCATACATACAATACAAGCCATTGGTATAGTCAGTTTCCAGATACAGTAAAACATGTTACACATGTTTTCCACTCACTGACATTTAACATCCATCACAAATAGTGTTACTTATTGCCCTGAGCAGTGTTTTCCATTTTAAAGAACCATTTCTCAAGGAATATCAGGATAAAGCTGTTTCTGGCTTTTACAGTCCAATGTGGCAAACCTTAAAACACTTCTTTGTAGCTTGAGCTTGAGCATGTTCGGCAAATTATTGTACCCTACATAAAACTTAACTGTAAGTATGATCATTGCAGTATCATCAACAATTCCATTGTTGGGATTTTAGTCCATTTCTAAGCATAAAAAAATAATGCAAACATTGCAAATAGCATGTTACTGGAGAACATATCATGTATTCCCTTAACATTTACTTTGAAATTAGGGGCCCTGCTAGAACAAAACAGCAGTAACAAGCAAAGTTGACACTTAGAAATAGCGAGAATCATGTATTTTCCTTCCAGTTGGATGCTGTCACAACAGTTTGAAAGTTCCAACACCCTGTCAGACCTCAGCACAGTCCCATACAGTGAGCTGCAGAACTTAAGGATATAGATTGTCTCTCATCAACTGATTCTTAATATTAAGTAAATGATTACTTTAGCAAATTACCTGTGTTTGTAGAACCAGCTATTAAGTAGTTCACACAAGGGTATTATGTAGCAATAAGTAAAAGCTCATAAACAATCTTTATCCTCCTATTGTAGCAAAGCTAGGACCAGTGTGAATTATAAAAGATCACTCTTTTGTAGAAGTGCTGAATAATTCCTTTTTTGAATATGAAGGAACGTGGGTAGAATTCCCTATATCACTTAGAAAAAATACACTGTCTTGAAGTTCAGGGACAGCACTGATGATCTGTGCGTAGTTTTCCTAAAGAGGGTGTCAGTTTCACTGTGTCACATACCCTCCCTCTTTATTTATGTGTGCATGTATTTATTAGGAATCGACTATTTATCATCCTTGTCAAGAGGTGAGCAATTTATACGTGTTTTTTTTTTACAAATTTTACATGCCTGCCTTTCTGTTGGTTATGTCAATATACTGGCACTCTACCTTGTTCTGATGTGGGGACGGTGTATTAAAAACAACTTTCTGTATCCTGTTTAGAACCACTTTACTTTGACATACATAAAACACTACTTGATTTTTTTTTTAACTTCGGAATGATAAACCCATGAGTGCTTAATTTTTGTTAATGTCATTTTAGCAGTGAAAAAATGCTTTATTTTTTAATAAAGCATGTAAAAAGACGCTTTTTTTTGCCAGTGTTTTCAGTCCAGGCACCAGACATTTTGAATGCTGCCTCAATGGAGTCAGAAAAGTTGAGAGTTAGCAACCAAAATGGAAATGTGGTGCATCTGCGTCTGGTCGTTTCAGTTACAGAAATCAGTCGATCTTCCAAATATGTTGGTTTATAAGTCACCAGCAAAAGCATTACTAACTCTCACTAACTTGTTTTATATTAAATATATGCATTCTGTTGTCATAACGTTCTGCTGAATACTGATAACTGCTGTATTGGCTCATGCTGTGGTTTTCAGCTAAATGTGTTGAAAGAACTCCCCTTTGAATTATTCTGTGATAATTGTGTATGGAAATGTAAGCTTTTTCATTAATTATATTCCTCAGTGTATGCCACCACAATCTGCTTGTCATTAAAAATTACACAATGGAGATTTTTAGTCATTTTTTGTTGGAAGATTTAATTCTTATGACATTTTACCTGTACATGTGGACCATAAATATTACTAACACAAGTTGGTGTCAGTGCAATGCCCAGTCATACAGACATTGCAATGAAACCAAACATCATATATGTAGATCTGTGATATATCCTTATGCCGATTAAGAAAAAAAAAAAAGGCTTATGAAAGGGTACCCCTGCATTCTGGGCTATAATGCGATATGTTATTATGAATGCCCTATTGATGATTTATTTATAAGATATTGTTTGAAATGTGTAACATTTCTTGTTGTTTGGATGGAATACATGCCCATGCCGCACTGCCCATCTGTCTGTATAGACGGTTATTAATGGTCAGGAAAGCCCAATTCATTTAAGCCGTGATTTTCAAGAAAATAAAAAGAATTGTTTTCTTCAAAATAAAATAGGCGTGTTTGCAGCCTGCGCGGTGCAGGGGAAATTGTGAAAAAAATCAGCAAAGCCTATCAGCGACGTATCGCCAAGGCTCAACGATTGTCGTTCATCATTTAGTGAGCGTTTCTTGTCCTCTATCATGCTATCCCCTTTTTTATTTGATGAAAAAAACACAACATTGTCAATTCCGGTGCAACTGTTTTCCTTTTATTTTGAAAGTAACGGGCGGAAACACGAATGTTTCATTCTCTCACATTTGACGCTGCGAAAGGGGCTGGAGGAAGAAAAAAAAGAAGAAAAAAAGGAACATGCGAGGGGTTTGAGAAGGGCGGATTTGGATAAAGTTTCACAATTGTCCTGACCCGAGGAAGCTCCGGGGGGGTTGACGGGGCGTCGTTTTCACCGGTAATTTCCATAACAGTTATTAATCGGATGGTACAAAAAAAAACAACAACAGTTAGTTCAGTGTGTGTGAGAGCACCATCGTCCCAGCCGCCGGAAGTCTCCATTGAAGCTGCGTCTCCGACAGAGGCAACGGCGTCGACTTTTTTTTTTTTTTTTTTTTTTTTTTTTTAGCGTTTTTTTTTTTTTTTTTTT
>CAAKHD010004082.1:173133-202218 GCA_901007705.1 Fistularia tabacaria | reverse complement strand
CTCCCATCAACCGCACCCCCCTCCCCCTTTTTTTTTTTTTTTTTTTTTTTTTTCTCATTCGACTTTTTTTTTTTTTTTTATTTTCTCAGCGTGATGGACAGAGAGTGAGGAAACGGAGGCGTAGCGAGCGAGGATGCCCTGTTTTTCTTTTTTTTTGGGGGGGGGGGTTGGCAAGCTAGTAAAGCACATGAATTTGCAGGCCTCCATGTAACGTTAGCTTGACCAAGCCAGCAAACAAAAGGAGAAAATTAATGGAGGCAAGTAAGCTAGCTCCGCTGGTGAAGATGCGTTAAGCAGCGAACGTTAGCTACGTTTGTTTATGATTCCCAACACTAAGCTGTTGGCCGCCCGATAGTCAATTGTGCAAAACAGCCAACTGGATACCTCACCGACGCGTTTGGTCAGATGTGTTTGACAGAAAACAACGCCAATAAATAGCTAGCTTAACTCTGCTGCTATAAGTGACACTTTAGGAGCTGCTGTCCCCCATTTAAAATGGCTCTCAGTGACTGGAAACATTTGACTTGTTACTGCACTAATTGCTTGGAGCTGTCAAGCTACGGCGTGGTTTTGGGAGGGAAAACAATAGTCGATTATTCGGCGAAGGGTGCTGCATCATTTCTTTTATTTACTTTTTTTTTACTCTTTAACTGTAGAGGCGGTCCTTTGGAGAAAAAAAGTTTGAAATCAGTAGTTAACTGCATGCAGTGTTATTTCTTAATCTGTGTGCTGATTTATTTATATTTCTCACGAGTCGCCCCCCCTTCTTGGCCCCCAATGAACTTAGTTCTAAGCAAAGCTAATCACCTTTACTAATATGTAATTGCATGCAGACTTTCTTGGTATGCTGGGGTTATATGACGACCATTATTACTATAACATGCTCACATCACGATTCCATATGATATTGAAAGTCAAATCAGTGCCTGTACTGGGCTATCAAACCCAGGCAACATCTTTCTTTTTTGGGGGGGGTTCTGCCTCCTGTGTGTAGTGGGAGATGTTCCGGAAACGCAGCGATAGCGGTATGATGGTCACAGCAAAACATAACTCCTAACCAATGAATGTTGACAGCAACAAATCATATGCACTCACTTTCTTTGAATATTTTGTAGGGGCACACACTCCTGTCGTATTCTCACGAGCAATGAAATAGAAGCACTTTTTTGCCTAATGTGTGTGGGTTTTCCTGCATAGACATATTGTGGATTAAAATAAATACATTTTTAGGTTAGTGAATTGGCTAAAATGAACACATGACAGATAATGGACCAGCAAGAAAGTGAATGGTTATGTTGCAAAACAAAACAAAAGCGTAAAAGGCTTATTATATAGTATTTCAACTCTTGCCTCCTCTGTCCTCCTAAAGATTTATTTTACATCCATCCCTCATGGGATTTGTCATCTGAGCCTGTTTCCTTTCATATTATCTATTCTGATCACTGATACTGTTTAATAATGTAAGGAAAATACCTTTTCATTACTCATAACAAACACATTTTTAACGATAAATAGCCATTTAAGTTAATGTTGCAAGGTACAAACGACATGCTTGGAAACTGATTTTTCTTTTTTTTTCTCTTTTTTTTTTAAAGGTTCTTCCATAGCAATATGACTAATATTTTGGAATAGTAGTCAGCCTGCTACAGTTATGACGAATCATTGTGTGTTAAATGTGTCAGTGGAACAGAAAGGAAACAAACTCAGATGACCGAAACACAGCCATGTGTGGTCTTGTTTCACCTTAAAAATTACAAAGGGCATAGTAAGTAGGAGGAGGACAGGTGTTTTCTAAGTTTGCTGCTTTTTAATTGCAGAAATAATGGACGATTCCCATTTCAACTCATCATACTTTTGGTCTCCCGTCCCCACTGTACAAGGACAGGTAGAGACAACCTTATTGTTGGAATTGTCTTGAAATACACATAGATTGCTGGTATATTGTATGTCAAAAGATGCCAAGAAGCGATGATCAACTTGACTGTAAAGATTTTACTTTGAACTTCACCAGACAAATGTCAATGTAATTGTTAATTTACGCAACTCCTATTCTCCGTAAAGTTCGTTTCACCACACATATCCGTGTATTGAATATGATTTCTTGAGGCCGAGGGTTCACTCAATCACATGACCGCTCCTGTCCCTCTGCTCTGTCATCTCTTCAACCTCTTGTCCCTTTTTCTTCATTTTGCATTTCATCATGCGCTTGTTCTCTGATCTTTCCCATTCACCATCTCTGGTTTCTCTTGTCTTCCTATGGATCTGTGTTGTCCACTCCCACCCTTGTTTTTTCCTCAATTTGCTCCCTTTTTCTTCCAATTCATCAAAATTGTTACTTGGCCCTCCCCCACTCCCGATCTTCTCTTTTCCACTGACCTTTGTAACTGTGTCCCACCCTTTCCACCCCACACCTCATTCCACTTCCCTCTGACCTTGCTCCTCCATTACGACTGTCCAAATGGATGGCATCTATTGTCGTCTAACTTCATACCTACTTCTCCCTATTCTGCATTACATCTTTTACCTCTTACATGTTCTTCCCCTCGTATCTTACCCCATCTTTCAACACTCACTCATTCATCACTTTTTTTCCCTTTATTATGTCTACCTCCCCCCCTCTGCCACCAATCTACCCTCCTATTCATCCCAATCCAGATTGAAAGCGCCATGTTCCTGAACAAGACAAAAGAGCAGCTAGGTCCCGAGAAGGCCAATGCCCCCTCGTTCCCTCACTCCTCTGCGTCTTCCACCCCCTCTCCACACTACCCCACGGCTGTGCTCGCCATCCCTGGCTCAGTTGATGCTGGGGCAGGGTTGCGGGTGGTGACCAAACAGGAAGGAAGTGGGGGCCCAGCAGGAGCTGGAGGAAGCGCATCCTTGACTGCAATCGGGGGACACTTGCACCAGTCACACACCTCCCAGAACGTCACTGTTGTGCCTGTTCCCTCCACAGGTATCATGACAGCAGGTGAGTGGGGTCCTATCTTTCTCTGCCTCTTTTAATCATAAAATACTCTCCCAATTTGCCATTTCATTTTTTGGGGTCATTTTCTCATCTTTTATTTTTCATTTTTGGTTATTTTGGTTGCTTGCAGCACTTTCAGAACATGCCCCTATGATTTAAAAAACGCTTGCCAATTGGACATGTGGCGTTGCATTGTTTATTCCCAAATGAATTCCCAAAGAAAACAGCACTATATTTGTTTTTTGTAAATGAAGATGATAAACTTGCACTTTGGAACCCCTGTCTCTACAAATGGCTATGCAGTATTTCTTGACAAAATATTAAAAAATTGGCTTATTTTGAATGGCTTCAATGGCTTATTTGTACTTTGGATGTTACATTCTATTTTTATCATTATTCTTGAACATTAAATTATATTAGAATATTAAAAGTTACAAGGAATCTTGCCTCTGTGATACATTTCCTGACACTAAAAGGCCTTTATTAAGTGGGAGGCCATTGCATTGCCTCATTTTCACTGACACGTGCGCTTGTTAGTAGAGGTGGACCAGCAACATACACACATGAGTGAAATCCCATTTGCGTTCGCTGACAAAACTGTGACGAGTAAAAATGTATTGGATTTTGGATCTACAGGCATACTGACTACCCCCATCTGCTGCCTGGTCACAGAAGCGGTCCAAGTGAGAAGGATTGATAATTAGTCTTAAAAGCTAGGCGGTATTCTCTCATTTAAAACACAAAAACTTGTTTCCACTTAAGCAGTTGTGGGTTCAGATGCATAAACTTTAAATTTGCCTTTCGGCCTTTCCCTTCAGGGGTTGTCAAAGTGAATCATCTGCCATCATCGAACTTTAGCATTGCTTAAATAAAAACTAAATGCAGGGTTAAAATTGAAATTAAATGTGTCCCGCAGCTGTTACCAGTGCATTTTTCTCAGAATACCAAAAATAGTTTCATAGTACATTTTCAAATTCTGAACAAGTTTATAATGCTTAATAGTCCTCACCTTCATGTAGGTGGTAGCTAACATCACTAGTGCTTCCGACTTAGTACTTAGTGATAGTGAACGTCTTTTTGACAAAAATCCATTTAGTTTTAGATTCATCAGCTGAGCTAAAGGAGAATTTTAAAGTGCACTTTTCTTAATGCTCTTATTAATTCACTGCCATCAGTTTGAATTCCACACAAATTGCAAAAACAACCACTGTATGAGGAAGAAACTTCATATGTGAAACAACCCAAATAAAATATAATCATAGTGCTTTAAAAGTTACATGTTTATCATGTGAACTAAATCACATCCTAATTAAGACCTTGGGTTTGACATTAACAATATAAAGGTTCAAAATGTTCAGGTATGATTTTATTTTTAATAAACTTTCTCTCTCAAACATATTAGACACATTAGATGCATCTAATTGGCTCGTTTGTGTTAGATTTGTGTAATCGGAATGATGTATTTGGATTCTTTCATAAAATAGTGTTTGTAGCTTTTACTGTCTGTAGTGTAGCATAATGACGATTAAGCATAAGAGATGATTATTTTGAAATTATCCCTACTACTAGCTTATCTTAGACTTAATAATATCTTAGAATATCGAAACACTTCTTGTAAACATGCCTTTGTTTGGACCAACTCGGTAGCCAGATCATGATTTCTCTTTTCCTCTTAGCGGGGTTAGTCATCACAACCCCTCAAGGCACTCTGGTCCCCACTGCTTCCACACAGTCATTTGTAGCTGGACCCCACACAGCCACCACCATGATAGTGTCTGCAGTGCACGCCTCAAATGCAGGTAACACACCGGTGCTATCCACGTATCTTAATTTTTCTATAGAAACTGAATTCTCAAATTATGTTATTGTAACTTTTCCAAAGATTTCTTATCTTCATTTTACAAGAATGTGACTCCCCCCCTTTGTTATTTTGTTATCATGATCAATGAGAGTTGAAATTTACAGCGTCCCAGTAAAAAACAACTACAAGCAGGCAGCCCTGATATGCGTTGCACAAAGGTCATGTAATGGAAATTGAGGCAAGATGAGCTGAGTTAAAATTAATTGAGGCCAGGCACACACATCTTGTTTGCTTTTAAAAGTTTTCCACCCATTTCTTATTTTGTATTTTGCATCTGCATTGCCCATGCGCTTTGGTGCAAACACAATCATGCATTTGTGTCTTGTTCAGGATCTTCAACCTGTTCCTGTATGTTATATATTGGACCCACAGTGTCTCCTTATCTTATAAATAATAAGGCATTTATTTTCCTTCTCTTCTTTCCAGACAAGAAGGGGGACATTGCTATTCCCCCGGCAGTTGTCATGCCTACACCAGGAAAGCGAGGCAGAAAGAGCAAACAGGTGATGGGCAGAGTGGCCGGTGTAGGGGGAGTACTTGCTCCAGGAAGTGATGCTTTAATATTGGCACATCTTGCAGCTGGTGGACCGGTGAGAGTCTCTGCTATAATTGTATTTGTCAGAACGTTCTCCGCAAAAACTGTTTCGTTAAAATATATTGTAAACTGGATCTTTACCTTTATGGTTGAAGTTGCTCTTCTCTGAGTAACTGCAACCATACAGACATTTTTTTATGGCCTCATAGATTTCCCTTTTCCCCATTTTTGTCCATGATTCAATAAGATAAGTCATTTATGAGGATGCTTGATTGCTCAATCATATCACACAAAGAATTGTTTTACTCGTCTTTTTTTTTCACCGCTTATATATCCGTCTAACTTTATAGCACCATTCTGCCGACCCATATGACCTGTCAAACGACGAGGATGACCATACCAACAAAGAGGGCCCTAAGTCATACAGGTAATACAAAGATGTATGGATATGGAAATGGGGCTTTGTTGTTGGATCACAAAATCATTTTTAGATCTTCAGCTTCCTGTATAGACTCCGCTGCTATTTGACCCTATCATAATGTGCTGCCGTGATGGGTTCCTCTCCTTTCTACTCTCTTACGAAGGTGTCGGATGTGTGCAGTGACATTTTTCAGCAAGTCAGACATGCAGATACACGCCAAATCTCACACTGAGGCCAAGCCCCACAAGTGTCCCCACTGCTCCAAGTCGTTTGCCAACTCTAGCTACCTGTCCCAGCACATCCGCATCCACAGTGGTGCCAAACCCTACACCTGCACCTACTGCCAGAAGACATTCCGGCAGCTCAGTCACCTGCAGCAGCACACACGGTACGGGACCTGGCTGTTTTGGTTGCTTTATTTAGTCCCTATGTCTTTGAGCTCCCGCACGTGCATGTTGCATTTGCTTTAAAAGCATGCATGTGTATGCCTTTGTGTGTGTATGTGGAGATGGATGAAGGGGAAGGGGCAGTGGATGGGGAAGTATTGACTTGTTATGGTAGAGCGTTGACAGTGGAAAAGCTCTTTTTTGACAGTCTGCCTGTCTCATAAGTGGTGCATCATACATACTTAGTTAAATCACAGCAACAGTTTAGCCATGATCAAGTCAGGAGTTTAAAAAAATGTACTACCAAAATTCTCTCAGAAAACATGACAGTATGGGTGGCACTTGCTGAAATGTTTGGTTGAGGAGCTTGGTGTTGACGACATCATTCTGTTAGCATTTCTTAGTTCTGCTTTTATGCTGCCTTGACTTAGTTTTGTTGATTTCTATCTGAAACCAACAAATATCTCTTTGTTGTCAGGGCTGCTTACTATCACCGGAGGATCTTATTATCTGAAAACATCACAAGAAGGTCACCCAGGAAGTAAAAAAAAGCAGTGTCCTCCTTTTGGTTTCATTATTCATAGCACATTAAAATACCTGAAGAACATGAGTTAATATGTCTATGGACATCAATTTTTATCACAAAGTGATGTGATATAGCAATGACAAATCAAATTTTCTGACAGCAATAAGGCTTTTGGCTGACATCATCTTAATTCTACAAGCTGCCAGCTGTCATTTCGTGTGTGCCCCTTTGTGAATAATGAACTATAAAAGTGTCATGTCATTTCATCTGGATAGAGATAAATGTCCGGGTAAAAAAAACATTTTTTTTCCATTTTTCACACATCTTTGCTGGAAAATACTAATAATAATATCAATTGAGATTAATTAATAAAAAAGTAAAGCTCTTTACGAATAACTACTCTTTAATATGGTGGGAAGAAAAATCTATGATTTACTATGATTTTATTTTTAATAAAACTATGATTTTTCCATACCTTAACACAAATCCTATTCACAAAAAATAATTTCTCTAATATTAATATTTTAATATTTCCCCCCCCCATTTTGTTCACAAAGCTACTGATATGAATAAAAAAACGTACGCAGTAAAAAGAAAGTTAAGTAATGCACCACTCTCACGCACGTACTTTACCACCCTTACCTAAACAAGTACCATGATGGCACTGAAGCAGAGTCAAAAACAAAATCTTGTGGCTCACCTAGAGAGGAGTAAATCTTCAGTGTATCCTCATTCCTATGTCAAAAGTGATATTGACGTTATGCCAGAAGGGCCTCTGTCACTTCCTGTCATTCCGTGATATGATGACTCATCTGTTTAAGTAAACTAGAATATCCTTGTAAACAGGGTCTTCAGTTATTGAAGTCCTCAGAGCTAAAGGTAATATAATGATTAGTGCATTTCTATCCTTTGCGTAAAGTGTTTGTAACCTTAGGACCTAAAGATGCATATCTGGCAGCTTTGTTGGAATTTCCATGCAGCCGAGGGGTTGCAATTGACTTGCATTAGAAAAAGTCCAACAGCAATTTAAATTTCCTTACTATCTACCCAGTTAATACCTTAAGGGGTGGATTTCCCTTGTGGATGTCCCCGACCTGTTTCCCCGGACCTGTTTCGCGGCACACACCGAGTTTCATGTATGACAGCCTTCAAGGCGTGGTGGTTAAACACAACAAAATAAAATGCGACCAGTGTGGAAAAAATGTAAATCACATAAAAATACAGATCACCATAATGATGAAACAGTGGGAGCCCTGAGCTATTATTATCATTGAGGTATGACAAGCATCTCAACAGTGTAAGTGTCAAGAGGCACTGATGCATGCTACTAGGACAAAATAAAATTATTGTTTGAAAAACTGTTAAGCTGTGTTAAAGCACGTACTTTACCACCCTTCCTAAACAACTACCATGATGGCACTAAAGCAGAGTCAAAAACAAAATCTTGTTGCTCACCTAGAGAGGAGTAAATCTTCAGTTTCCCAAACAGTAAAATCCTGTAAAGTGAAACTCGATAAAAGTACACAAATGAACTATATAATAGCAAGCTGTTCAATTATTTGATTGTACGTTCTTCATGACATGGTAGTTGCTTATTAGAATAAGAATAATAATATTATCATATTGTGAAGTTCTGAATTTCACCAATCTACTGTGTATGCAGACATGCACACAAGTCGTTCACTTCAAAATAACTCATTCCCTTCTCAATCCAAACCAAATTTTGACATCCCCCCCCACACCGTCATGAAATTAGACCACCAAGTTGGGATGCTGCCGGAGAGCAGGGTTGGAAGACAAATGTCCTCAACTCAGTGCGGGTACATGCTGCTCCACTTGGAAATTGGTGAGGTTTATTGTACCATGGTATAATCTCCAGTTAGTTTTCACAAGCTTCATTACATTTAATCCCCTCTCCAGGGTTAAATGAGATATAGAGGATATCTATGAATGAAAAGATTTTGTGCTCTGCTTGTTCAGTATCCAATTTTCTAAAGCAATGTTGCATTAAAGGCCTGTTACCCTCTGGTAAAATTCATGTTTGCGAATGGTCCAGGTAGCTCTAATTCATCTCCTTAGGACAGAGGGTCTTTTTGTTTTCTAAATATGTCACCCCTGCCTTCTCCAGTCAAATATACCAAACATTTTGTTTCATAGATCATAGAATTATTATTAGTCTTTATTGTTAATCTTTCAGACTTGAGCGGTTCTTTTTTTCTTGTTTTTTGTTATTTTTAAGAGGCATCTTTTGAGCTGACTTTTCAGAGATGTTTGTTGACAGACAGTTTTTCAGAACTGACAGATATCTAAAATACTGGCCTTTCAAATATGTCACTGGCAGTGAATATGTTGATAAACCCTACAAATGGCAAAGTGCCTGCCTTTTGAGTATTTTATGATGTCAGGTGGACGAAATGTCAACATTGATTGTATTTTCATGCATTTAAAATACAGAAATTGTCATCGTGGTGTTTAATCCTTCGTTGTAAATTCTAAATGTCCACACAGTGTAAAATGTAGAAATACTGTGATACTAATCTATTGGTGGGTTTGAGTCCAGCAGTCTTTTTTATCATTACCTAGGCTTTTAATATCCTGATGAATTTTAGTATTTGGCTGATGTGCTTTTGATTTTAAATTGACACATGGTCCAACTGGATTGTGACTGTATATCTAAAACGCTAAAGCATTTTGAATGCATTTCTGTTGTGGCCAAATCTGTATGCAGCTTAAATCTCAATTAAGTCATTTAATATAAAGAAAACAATTAATTTCGTGGACATTTAATTTCTTTACTTCAAAAACACTGTGCTTATAGTTCTCCCAAGAAGTTGCTACTACTTTGGAGAATTTAGTAAGGGGTGAGTTCAACGTACAACTGGATTAAACTAAATTTACCTCCATTGACAGTGTATATGACATCATGTTGAACTTGAGATTCACCCTCTTTATTTCCATCATTGCCCAGCAAAAAGTGTTGAGGTCATTATTAACAAGTGGGACGATGGGATCTGCAGATCTGCATTAGACCTAAAAAATGGATCTCAATGTTACAGCGTACATTCTGACAATATTCAGACAGTCACAATCCACCCAGAACAGGGCAGATCAAAGAGAGAAAGTGAGCAAGCAGGAGAAAGAGAGCCGTGGGGGGCGGGGGGGGGGGAGAGAGAGAGATAAAAGCGTGACTGACTGTGCTTGCTAATGTTTTTGTTCTGTGTTTTCACAATTCAGACACAGCACAAAGAGCACACTGTCAAACTTCATGATCAACGTAATTGATCGCAGACCATCATCACTTGAACGCATGATTTAATCTTGAGTTCATCAGAAAGTTTGGTCATGCTGTAGCCTAAATCTCTCGCTGTTTCTCTCTGTTTCTATCTCTCTCTTTCTGTCTTTCTGTCTCTCTGTCTCTCTATGTCTCTCACTCTCTCTCCAACCCCCTCCCCCGCAACCCTGGTGTTAGAAACCACACTGAGGCCAAGCCCCACAAGTGTCCCCACTGCTCCAAGTCGTTTGCCAACTCCAGCTACCTGTCCCAGCATATCCGCATCCACACCGGGGCCAAACCCTACACCTGCACCTACTGCCAGAAAGCATTCAGGCAGCTCAGTCACCTACAGCAGCACACACGGTACTGTGAATGGCTGGGTGGTTCTTGGCAGGTGTGTGGGAGGAGGTCCGCTGTGTAAACAATAGGAGCTTTTCATTCGTTCATTTTCTCCTGTTGGGTTCTGTTGACATAATAGAAGATAAAAACAAATAATTGCAAGATTAACCAAGAAAGTAAACATAATAGACATATCCTGCCTAAATGCTGAAGCTGGATTGAACTGTTGTTGACTCACATTGAGTGAAACTTGTCTGTAGCTAGTCATACTGGCAACAAAATTTATACTCGTATCTCATTATTTTATTTTGTTTTTAATACCTCAGCAATTGCCTCAGAACGATTTAGTTTCTGTGTTCAGGTAAATTTTTCTCAGTGATATTTCAGAATTTGTGTCATATCTGTAAATTCACAAATACAAACAAAATAGTTTTAATTGGTTAACATCAATACTGTTGGTCAAGGGTCGACTCGCAGCTGCACTCGGTGTTCCCCGAGATTGTTGATCGAAACATTTTTCTCTGTCTCTGGTCACAGTTGCAGTCAGAATGGCTGGCTGCATGGTTAGATTTCTCTGATTATGTGAGGAGCGAAATGTAAAACTTTAAAAGTGCCAAAAGATAAAAACTTGCAAAATAACCATATTTAGTAATTATATTTTTGGACACACAAATAAATGGCGTCAAGTTTCGTTATGTTCTAGTATAATGGGAGATGTGATAGCCCATTACACCAGGGATTGGTGTGCTGACTGGCTGTCAGCTGTCAGGTGTCTGAATGTTTTCTCAATAATGTTACTGTTTAAAATAACTTTGATGCTGTTGTGCTGTTCAGAAAAAAATAAAAAAATGAACCAAATTATGCATGTTTCCAAAAAAAAAGATTATCAGAGGGTGTGAACAGTCAAAGTACTATAAATATTAAGAGCTTAGACAGCATAACTTGGGATGTAGAAGCAATACAATGCACTCTTTCGTTTTAAAAATTTTCCCATTAGCCTGTTTGGACTGGGTGTGAAATGACATACCCACTGCATAATAGATGTGATCAAATTCTACCTCTCGTTTTTTTCAACAAGATCTCTTTTAGCCAGGAAGGATATAGTACACAGGAGCACGCTAACACTAACAAGAAGTCCCTGACAGTGACCCAAATTCATTTTGACCTACAGCTTCTCAGTCAAAGAAATGTACATGAATATGTGCTGAAAGATGGATAGACAGGCTCAGTACAGCAACTTATCTGACTCTTGATAATGGTGATTAACGCAATAAAATGCTCCTAGAACTCTTGAAGAGATGAGAAATACTGTCAGCTGTAATTAAAAAATGCTATAAGACAGAAGCTTAAAGCTGTGTTTGAATATGTGGCTGAAAAATGTCGGAGCTGCCAAAGATCACCTGTAACTGAAAAAGTGGTTGACAATGTGCATCTCTGGAGCTGTATGTCACTTCGGCACCCCTTCCGTGGCTCCCTCTAGCTTTGAGAATATGGAATTAAATACAGCAACTGTTTCATTGTTTAGTTATTGGCCAGCAAGGTGGCAGCAATGGTTCGCACTTTTGTCTCCCAGCAAGAAGTTCACTGGTTCAACTCTGACAGGGGGGCTTTTCCATGTGGAGTTTGTCCACCAGGTTAATCAGTCCTAAAACATCCAGTAGGTTCATTGGAGACCCTGAATTGTCCCGATGTGTGAATGAGGAAGTAAATGGTCATGTGGTCATGGTCCTGCTGCCCCAATGACAAACCCACCGTGACCCTGAGTGTGGGACAAGCTCTACAGATAATGAATGACTTAGTGTTCCATTATCAATTTCTTTTTTTTTATTTCAAAGGGAATATGTATTATTTTGAGTGACGCCTTTTTTTTCATCAAAATGTCGATAATGTTCACATTGACAGCAGATTTGAATTTCTTTGAACAAAGGTTTTTTTGGTTAATTCCTGGGGAGGTTGACCGCACAACTTGCTGATTCTGTTTTTTTTTTCCAAGTTATATCAATTGCATCCAATTGACATCACATGCAACTGTGTTGTTTTTTTTTCAGGATTCATACTGGAGACCGGCCGTACAAGTGTAGCCACCCTGGCTGTGAGAAAGCTTTCACTCAGTTGTCTAATCTGCAGGTAAATCATATCATCTTTTTCATCCATTGATGATTCATGTTTTCATGGCATTGTCTCAAGATTGATGAATCTACTTGTCTCCTGACTCCTGGTTGGTCACAAGGCAGTATTCTAGTCTGAAGCATTAGCACTTTATTCCAGTTTGTAACCTTGGTGTGCTATTTGCTTTCCTTATTATCTTTTACTATTTCATATAAAAAGTAGCTAGTGCCACATTCCCCTCGTGATTCCTGCTGTTTGGAAGTAGCCATATAAATTCTGTGTTAAATTCAGTTATATAAAAATGAATTGAAATAAAATGAACCAAATTGTTCAGGCATTTTATGGGCAGTTTATTTATATATGTATGCATAGATCTTCCTCTCTTTTTCTCGGCTGTCCCCTCCAGGGGTCACCATATTGAATCATCTTCCTCCATCTAACCCTCTCCTCTGCGTCCTCCTCTCTTACACCAATTTTCCTCATGTCCTCCTCCACTCCATCAATAAAGCTCCTCTCTAGTCGTCCGCTAGGCCTCCTGCCTGGCGGCTCCGACCTCATCATCCTTCTTCCAATATATTAACTATCCCTCCTCTTGACATGTCCAAATCATCTCGGTCTGACCTTATCTCCACAGCATCTGTATGTGCTGTTCCTCTGATTTACTCATTCCCGATCCGATCCATTCTGGTCATTCCCAAAGAGAGCTCCAAATTTTCACCTTAAGCTCTACCTCCTACCTTTCTTTAGTGTCACTGTCCCTGTTTATATACTTTATCAAAAAGCCACACTGCCTTAAGGACAGCATTACAAACAATAGTTGAAAAGCCAAATAAAAGAAATGTAAAAACTTGACGTCAACCATAGTATGCCAGCTTTGTAAGAGTGATCTGTTTGTCATTTGATTTTGCAGAAAGGATTATTAATCTCGATCTGAGGGGGGAAAACCCTCTCTTTGTTTAAGAATAGGCTTAAAACCTTTCTTTGAGAGAGCAAGGCTAGCCCGTTGTTATGCTGTCAAAGAAGAAGAGGAAGAACACTTAATTGTCAACATTCAGTTATTCATACAGCACAACATCTGTGAATTTCATTTAATCCATCAAGGATGAACCTTGAGCAGTAGCCAGCCCCATGAGCAGCAGCAGGGGAGCACTTAGGGGTTCAGCGTCTTTCTCAGCAACACCTCGACAGGCTTGGAGGAGCACAGGAATCCCGGGAATCGAAACAGAAATGTCAGCTTCTGTTGGATATCCCATGATGCTCATCTCTCATTGACTTCTCATAGCCCACACCTCCAGAACAGAGCTCTGACCCCTGGCATAATCTTGTCGTAGCACCATGGCTGTTTTTTTTCTAAGATATTTGGCCCCTTATTCATAAGCTCTGTCCTAAGAAGTTAATGGGATTGTGTTATAATCATTAAGACAACAGGCATCAAAAAGAATGTAATCTCATCTAGACCCTGGAACTAACACAGGATGTGACAAAGGCAATGCATGGTGGCAAAAAAAAAGAAAAGAAAAAGGATTTTTTTAATGCCAAAAAAGCAACTTGAGTTATTCACATTACACAAGAAAGATGATTAACGTGTGGGAACGCAAGAAATCTGAGGTCTGAAGTGACAGAAAAGACAAATGTGACATCTAGAAACAAAACAGGAAGTAAATTGAGCTAGGACTGAAGAGCTGTAGGGTTACAGAGAACCATGAAGGAAAAAACATGTAACAAGACTTTTTATATGTATACATTTATATATTTAGTAAGAATAAAGTGCAGAACAGAATATTACTTGAAAAATGGTATTTTAACAACCTGTTTGTTTATCTTTTCTCTGTGTGTGCAGTCTCATCGTCGGCAGCATAACAAAGACAAGCCGTACAAGTGCCACAACTGTAACCGTGGTTACACAGATGCTGCCAGCCTGGAGGTGCACCTGTCTACGCACACTGTCAAACATGCCAAGCTGTTCTCCTGTGGCCTCTGCAATCGGTCCTATACCTCGGTAGGATGTCCCACCTGTCATTCAGTAATCAGAAAAGAGATTTTTAAAACTCATTTGTATACATAACTAAAGACAGGAAGGTGTATATTATTGTACATAGCACACTTACAATGTCAATCAGTACAATATTACAACTCCAAAATTGTTGTCAATGACTAAAAACAATTTGCTTTCACATGCACGTAATTTTCTGTCATGTAGATGATGAGTCATAGTGCAGTTAAATATTGTGATTAGCAATGTTTGTCAGTTGTAAAAGAACTGTTTTAGTATGACTAATGCTTACTGTGTTAACTTTTTTTGAAAAAAATTCCAGTCTGCATTTATGAGAAAACAAATTTTGTCTCACCCATGTAATATTGACTTTTGGACTGCAAAAAAATACATCAAAGAAAATAATAAAACTTTGCAAGGTTTACATTTTACATTTGTCCTGCCGAGCTGTATTTCTGAATAACGCATATTGTCAACTGCACATATAACCTACAGGAGTGTAAATTTATTTTGCTGTCAACCTGATCATGTTACAGACGAGCCTATGATGTCTTTCTATGGATCTGATCACCAATAACGACCAATTTGTCAAATGTGTAGCCACAGCCAGCCACTAGAGCTGAACAGGGTCTAGTAGGACTTGACTTTCAAGTAAAGTTTTACAGTGAATAATATTGCTTTATGTTTTCTGTCTTACCTCTCGCCCTCCCCCCTTCCAGGAAACCTATCTAATGAAACACATGAGAAAGCACAACCCTGACCCGCTAACAGTGGCAGCAACGGTAGCTGCCCAGCAGGCCCAAGGCCTCACATCAGGGGGAGTTGGCAGAGGTCGAGGCCGCGGCAGAGGGAGAGGAGGTACGAGCAGGGCAAGCCAGCTCCAGAGTCAGGCTAACCCTAACAGTGCCACCCAAAACCCCATCCCTGGACCCCCTGGCAGCTACCAGCAACCCCAACAGCCCACAGAAGCTGTGGTCCCATGTCCATTTGACCTCCATCAGTACAAGACAGTGGCAGCTGGCGAGATCCAATACAAATCAGTCACTGTGGCTGACCTGCCAGTAGCCCACAAAGACCTCTGCCTCACTGTCTCCACATCAGCCATACAAGTGGAACACATGAACTCATAGGCTCCATCCTCCCAACCTGTCTGACAAATTGTGTCTACAATTTAGAACGGTCCATGTGAACAAGTGATTTCAATGTTATCCATAATGTAAGCGTCTTAAAACAAGTCAAATTGGATAGAAGGCTGAGGGATTCCTCACCTGATTCGTCATCAGATGATGCGAGCCTACAGCCTTCGGGAATTCAACAACAAACACTTTTCTAGATTCCCTTTTGTGTGGCTGTGAGTTATTTTCACTGGTGTTAACCAGGACATAAAACTTCCAAGTTCTTCACCTAGTGGCAATTTCTCATCATTTTAAGGAGCTTTAATGCTGAATATATCCCAAATTACTTTTGAGGACACAGTTATTTAAAATTTGCTTCGTGATTCCCGAAACTACCTGTGTCAAGCATCTCTTTGCAGAAATGCATGTCCAGGACACAGACACAATTGGTGTATTAATAACTGCTGAAAAAAATTGGGTTACTTTCCTGAAAAACTGAAGCGGGGACAGGAGTTTTGCCTTCTGACATGATCACATTCTGACCTGAGTTATCCAATTGGATTGAGTTCCAAGTTCCTCCTTAAACCCAGTTGAGTGAGTAGAAGGCTGATACTTTGAAAAACACTCCATGCACATACCAGAAGTTACACTCTTTTGAACCTTGATGACAGAGGTCTGCCAGTGTCCTTCCATTCTCTCATTGCAGCTTTTGCAATACATTTTATCGGAGGTTGGATGCCACAATTGTTTTACAGGTTCAAATATCTAAAAATGGAAGAAGAAAAAAGTGTCAATGGTCCAGCGATTTTTTTCCATTATTATTGAACACATTAAGATGGTCTGAAACATTTCCATGCCAAAACAGTTAAGCCAGGCTATCAAGGATGAGTTTTGACATACTTAATATAATCTAAGAGGTGTGTCAGAAAATGTCAACATTTAAATGAATGTGCTTCTGACACTTTTTCGTGGGGTGTGATGTAGTTGCAGACTGCGACCTGACAGAGGAAGGGATGCAGGAGGGAAAGGACATGGCGTGTGTCAAATAATGCTACCTTCAACACCCATCTCCTCTCAGAAATTAAGGAATTGAGGAATCTGTTTTTTTTGTGTCGGTGCCCAAAGTATCACATTAGACGAGAAGAGCTAATGAATGCACTAAACGTGTCAAGATTCTGTGTCAGTTTGGAAAAGAAGAGAAAAACAAATAAAAGGACTCGGAGGGTGGGGGGGTGGGGTTGGGGGGGTCATTGTGAAAGCACTTGATGAAGCTTGTACTTCACCGCCTATGTTTGTCATCATTGTACTTTTTTATATATCTTGTATGTATTTTTCTACCGACAGAGGAACAAGTGAACCAGAGAGAAAGAAATGTGAATGGGACAGAGAGGGAACTAAACAGCTTTCTTTTTTTTCTTACTAATGAAAGCGACACCGTTTACTGTCCTTTATTGCATAAAGAACAGCCACACTCACCATCATTAGGACGGTTGTTAAGGAGGTAATGATTGTGTGATCAAAAAAAAATGGCTGGCAGGTACTGTTATTAATCTTTTTTTGAAAAAGACATTTTCATACATATTATTACTTCTTTCATTATAACTGTATTTCAAATGTTATCCACCTTATAATCAATCTGAGGCATTATGGTATTGCAGTATGTTGTACATAACATAGATTGAAAAGGTTTCATTTCACCTTTCTTCTGTATAAGGAAAGTATGTCTTGTGAACAGCAGTTATGGAACTAATGGAACTGAAATGAACAAGTACCAAAACATCCGGTGTCCCAGCTTACTTATAGTGCTGGTAGATGCCCCTAAGGAGTTACTTCCTAATACTTATGTTACAATCAAACAGAATAAGTTTCCATTTTCCCAAAATATCCTCAAGAGTAATCCTTCAAACACTTCAATTCAGAAACAGAAGTTTTGGATTGGCAAATAAATAGCTGTGGATTTGTTATTGATCTACATCAATGCATTGTCAATCAGCAATATATTTTAGCTACAATAAAGCCTCTTTGAATGCAGTGCTAATATTTTGCTCCATAGATTTATTTTGACAGCAACCCTGTTGTGTTTGATTGTAGACTTGCAAAAGAGTCAATTCAGTGCAATCCAACCACAAAGTCTTAGAAAAAAAATAACATCAGACATAGTTTATTGTCTTAAGACATGTTGTAAACTTCATAAAGAATACATGATGCTATCCAGTAGGGTGAGGTCTTCAAACTTAACTAGATTCACTTTTTTCTCTGTACTACTTTCCCAAGACTGATTTTTACGAGGAACCATATCAAATCCATGCCACAAGCTACAACATGTGCAGTAACTTGATGTAACTGCAAAAAACATACACCTCTTGAGAAAATGTGAAGCTTGTTGTTTTGGAAGCAAATCATTGTTAAATGAGGCTAATAAACCGATGATGAAATACCTGAAACCATTACCAAATGCTCTCTGCACATGTTAGTGTGGAAATGACAAGTACAGCTGTGCTTTTAATAAACAGTAACATTTCCAAGAGGTGCATGTCAAACCACATCTGACATCAGTTTTTCATCCAACTAGCTGTCACGGTAAAAAAATAATGTAAAGCCCCCTTACGAGATCTGTTTCTGATCCATCATCATGTCACATTCCCTCTCCATTTCTGCATTCATCTTCCTCACCAAGTCCTCTGTTATTTGCTCTTTGTCTGCCTTTCAGCAAATGTGATGCTCAATATCTATCAGCTTAAACCCCCGAACAATCTGCTCTGTTTCAGCCGCCTTTTTTTGGACTCAAATGGAAAACTCTGCACTGTGGCAACCGCTGTACGATACAACCAAGGCACCAGATAAGTAAAGGAACCGTGACCATCGAGGGTCTGCTCCTGGCCCCTACCTCTCTGTCAGCTGGATCATGGACGGAGCTTCCGTCAGAGACTGCTATAAACTCATTCCTGTCCTGTCATCCTCTTAACTAATTACCTTATTCAGGAATAAAACTCTTAAATGAATCACCGGATTCCTGAGTCTTTCTGGCATAGCGTTATGCCCCCTCTGGGATTGGATTATTCACTTAATAAACCTTTTTGGTATGATGGAAATATTAAAATAAACTAAGGATTTGTTTTAAATGCTAGCACACCCAAGATTCAATTTGAATATTTACAATGTACTGAGAAGCTAACCTCACTGAAGTTAGTTTTAAGGGATTTGTTGAAAATCCTTTGGTCAAATTGAATGTTAAATATTGTAATAATTAATTTACTGGTCCCAAGTCTTCTGTGGTGGAGAAGACAAGTCATGTAAAAGTAACAAATCTTGGGTATGTTAAAGTTGGGGCGGCTGTGGCTGAGTTGGTATAACAGGCATTGGTGTTCCCCTAATCAGAAGGTTCAACGTGTGATTCCCAGCTCCCCCAGTCTACTTGTTAAAAGTGTCTTTGGGCAAGACAATGAACCCCCAAGCCGCCCCTGATGGCCTGGATAGCCCTTTAATGGCAGCTTTGCCGTCACCGGTTTGTGAGTTCGGTTGTGTATGCAGAATGTAATCTAGTGTAAAGCGCTTTGAAAGCATGGAGACTATTTATCATTTACCACCTGTGAATTCACCTAGATGATGGGGAAAAGGACCCTTCCAGTTGCAGTGTCACAGTGTCTTGGGTTCTGGCTGGCCAACATACTGGCTGGACCTGTTTGTTAGGTGGAGAGCACTGGTGGACGTACCTGGGTCTACACTCCACCTGGGTCCAGAACCCACTGCAGATGAGGACGGACTGTGGCTCAACTTGTTGCCAACCCGAGCCTTCTGCTCCTCTACCAGCAACTTAGGGGCTCACTACATCATCACCAGCTGCCAAGGAGCCTCCCTCACCATCACACTCAGTAGCACCCAGTGGTTCTGCGACGGTGTTGTCAGCTGGGGGTCCTCCACTTCATCACATTCCGACAAGAGACATCTTTCCTTGGTCATGCTGTAAGCGCAGCTGGAGTGAACACTGACCCAGTGAAGAAAGCAGCTATGGGGGACAGGCCTGTCCCCCACAATGTTGGTGAGCTGCGCAGCTTCTGGGTATTGAGTCCTATATCCAGCAGCCTGTAAAGGACTTTGCTACCATATCTGACCCAGAAAGGACAGGTATTCCAGTGAAGCAAGGGTTGTGATTGTGCTTTCTCCCAGTTCCGGGCCCTCATCTCAGCCTATCTGAACACAATGTAAAGGATAGAAGGTCGCTGGAAGACCTCAGGCAACCCTACATTGTAGACATCTATACTAGTAATGTGGGCCTTGGCAGGGTGAGGAGAGCAAGGACAACAGATCAACGTCTACTTCAGTAGTGCCCTCAGCCCTGTGTGACACCTCAGCTGACAGTACCCAACCGCACAGCAGCATGGTTGACAACCCCCCCCCCTCCGTCAACCCCCTGTTTTGAGAACATTGCAGTCCAGAGCAACAACCTTGTCCTCAGCCACACTCAAGCGAGGATGCAAGCAGGCCAACGTTGATCAATCATGGCTTGAGAACAAAAACATTGAGAGAAAAAACAAAGCAAAGGGGCTCCACTGCCAGATGGGAACCAGCTCTGATTGTTCATCTCTAAGAGCCTGTTTAGAAATCGCTTCATTAGTGACCGACGAATCAACACTGACCGCACACTCGACTGTCGAGGTGTCAATCTGCACTTTGTTAATCTTCACATCCAACAAATACAACTGTTTACATTTATATTTGCACTTCTTTCAACTCACTCATGTGAATACATGTTTTTACATACATTTTTTTGCACTGCATCCAGTCCTTTACTCTGTTTACATTTCTTTGCAAGAAAATGCTTTATCTTTTCTGTTTTTTTGTTTACCAAATTATTTGCCTTCACTGAGCAGCAAAGTAAGAATTTCATTGTACAAGGAAACCCATTTACAGACTGTTCACATGACAATTGAGACTTTATATCCACCCCCACCCCCACACACACACACACACGGACACAGAAACAGGAGGGAGGAAGACAAGTTAAAACAGATTTTCATTTCTATTTTAGCACGAAAGATACGAAAAGATACGAAAGAAAGATTTAGCGAGTCGACTCACAAGAACGAACCTCCTGAAATAGTCGGTTTTCCGATCAATAAAGATATGAAAGATTAACCAGTTAAAATTTGATTGTGCCTTCCACGTGCACTTTCAGAACCTAGCAAGATGGCTGTGGTGTATTTCAGTAACAATTTCAAGTTTATAATGACTAGCTTAGAAAAGGCTATCTGTTTGCAGACTTCTATTTGCAGGCTGCCAGGGAGTTAAAGCGTTCGTCCTGGCGCTGTTCCCTAGCTGCCTTCTGCTCATTGTTCATCCATGATGGGTTAAATGCAGTGGCCAAATTTTTAGCTGATGTTGTGCTCTATGTATAAAAGAATGTCACAATAAAGGTTTCTTTATTATCATATTTGAATGTGACTATACAGCGTCTCGCCGGGTAACGTGCAAAACACAGCTAAATCCGGAGGCGGAGCTTCCAGTGTCTCGGCCAATGAGAGCAGCCCATTGGAAGCGCCCACCAAAACAGTTCAATTTCAAATTTCAAACTGCTCCCGGAGACGACTGGCTGTGTTTATGAGTGGAAGATCTGGCCACGGAACGGGTAATTATATATGAATTTATCATCAAATATTTTCAATTATGTTTACCTTGTAGGAAAAGAGGTCGATGGGTTTTAGCATTATAGAAATGTGTCGTATTCGGTTTTATATGATTACGCTCTCACAAACTAGCCATGCTAGCATTGTGCCGTTATCGACGCGGCTTAACCTACAGTATAGTATTCGCTTAGTGTTGCATTAGTACGTAATTCTATATTTTGGCAAGTAAACAACGGTACAACGTGTCGCTAATTTTTCTCTGTAAAGGCACGATCTAAAGCTTTGCACATTAACCTAGAATAAAACATGTCTTTACTTTCAGGTAGATTAACTGATCCCCACCATCTTAGGCTATTGTAGAGCTTAAATAATTCTAAAGGTTATCATAAAGGAAACATTCTTATTGGACTCATTTTAATCAATGGATCCCTCTATTAACAATGTTTTCATTGACATGAATTAACCAAATCCCTGATGACTGAGAACCTCAACAGACAGAATGGCTGATGTTGCACCTTGACATTTTTCGTCTAATAGTTGTCAACAGGGTCTGCAAATGGGTGACTGGGGCCTTTGCATATCCACTGTCTGTGTGGGTTCTCTCTAGGTTCTCTGGCTTCCTGACCACAGACCAACAATATTGAATCTGAGTCATTAGATGAGAATGAGAAAGTGATCTCTGTATCTATGGCCTGGTGATCGACTGGTTCGGGTTGTACCACACCTATCGCCAAATGTTAGCGGGGATTGGCCGGGGTGGTAATGGTTCTCAACTGGGGTGAAATAAAAGCTCAAGATTTCTGTTATAATCTGTCAGTTTTAATGATGTCATGTTTTCTAAACCACTGCAGAGTATGTCCCGCTTGCCAGTGATGTCGAACAAACGCATGAACACATGCAGCTCACAAAATACCAAGGACTGCCAGCCTGTAGAGGTAAAAAGAATTCACTTTATCTGCTCACAAAAGTCCCTCCCATTGCATGACTAATCACTTTTACCCTATTGTAAGTAGAACCCAATTTTCACCAGGTAATCACTTGACGATGCAAGTACTTATCATTATCCTGTTCTAGAATAGCAAAAAAGGGTTAAAACACGGCCATAGAGTTGTGATTTATCATTATTGAAGATGTTTCCTTGGCAGCAAGGTAGATTAGCGTTCTTTTTCTCAGAATAGATGTTACACATTTACTATAATGTTTTTGAATTAGATTCTTCAATCACCATGCTGTTCGGTTACTAGAGACTGCTGATTGTGTTCCTATTAGTGAAAGAGTTAGTCTTGGTACAGGTAATTATTATATAGGTTATAGGTCATTATGTTGACATAGGAGTAAAATGCTGCAAAGATCTTCATGTCAAAAAAAAATGCTTGGAAAACTTTTCATTTCCTCAAAGCGCAAGGCTTCTCGTGTTCTGGGCAAACCATGCTCAGATCTTTAATTCCCTTTGCCACCTTGGTAGTTGCATAATTGAACACATCTGTTTTATGAATGGATGCAATGTTTTTGGAACTTTGGTTTCTAAGCCGCTCCTTCTTCACGCTTGGTGTTGAGAAAGTGGACCAGCAGTGGCCTGGATATTGACTTGCCTTTGGTTCTTTTATGAACTAAAAATCGAGTGGTGTAAAAGTAACATCATCTTTTCATTCTCAGCCAGATGTCATCCATTTAGCTTGCAGAAGGCCAACCTTTCAACAGCTGAACTGGATCCTCTTGCTATATCTAGACACATCCATCCAAGCAGATATCCATCCTCTTTTGCTGCTTCGAGCTCAAACAACAAATCACTGAGCTCATGAAGTATATAAATACTCTCTGTTACCAATTCTTGGGACGTGCTCTACTTCTGGGTAATGCACAGGGATCTTTCTATGGCCTCTGGTGAGTCCTAGCACTCCTCAAGCCAACTGACGGGTGTCTAAAGTCAACTTCCTTGATTCTGCGGATGTTGTCCTGACTCTGAACCTAACCACTTGATGACAAGGTCTGTCAGCTCGTGGGCTGAGACACCTTAAGCCCCCCAAAACACTGCTGAATATTAATGTCCATCATCAGTTACTTTTTGTTTAATCGTCAAATCTTGTTCATCCACCTAATACCAGCTGGCTCCTTCCTGAATACATCCTCCAGATCAGATATGGCAGTAACCTATTCCTCTTGAACCAATAGTGGGTTCGCTGAGACACCCGTCGATGCTTGATATGGCCCGTGAAATGAAATGTGCAAGTGTTGGGAAGTTGTCCGACGCTGTTTTTGATCAGGAGCTTTTTTGCTCGTTTCAGATTTCAGAATATTGACTTGTGGCAGGATGAAATAGACCCAGCTGCTGGCAAAGTGGGCTGATATGGGCTTGAGTATCGCTGAGGTGATTGATCTGGTACTCTAGCCCCGATTCCTTCCAACTTTGTACATGCACTAGCAGCTACTAAACTAATACTTGATGCAAATGTATATGCAGATCTATTGCCTGAGACTTGTGACCTTAGATCCAGGCTCTTCACTTCCTTTTGTGAATGACTGATCGTCACCAAGATTGTCACAAGATCGTCAACAGGCTATATTAGCTACAAGATAGAAAACATACAAGTGATTGATTTTTTTTTTTTTTTAATCAATGCTAAGTAAGCTTTTTGGTAAATATAGACAGATGCATCAACTGTGTACTAGTTTTCATCCTCCTTGTTTACACAAGTGTTTGGTCCTTGCAGAAAAAGATTCGTAAGGACCCTGAATCTGTCAGACAACATGAAGCAGCCACCATAATCGGTACCAAGCGGAATCCCATCCCAGCAACCAGAGCACCTCTTTGTAAGTTATTTTGCTCCAAGATTTTCTACTTGGCTGTATAACTTCACTTAGTCCTGCAAAACCGGAACTTACGGTACAAGAAATTCACACACTTAGATAAAATTGCTGTAATTTAGAGAGAGTAAACAGAGGAGAATGGGGAAAGTATGGTGACAAAAGTGATGGGAGGATCTTCTGAAAAAGATCAAGGATGGATGGGGGGGACAACATAAATAACACAAATGCATTATGTTAGCAATTACCTGAGAGGATGTGGGATGTATACTTGTGTATGTATAGCATCGTCCAGTGTGGGAAAAGGTGTAAAGTAGCCATAAGGGTGACTTTCTTCTTCTTCTTTCCCCATATGTAGAAAAATGGGTTGATCCAATTATACTTGATTTGCATTTCAATCTTTGTTCTTCACACAGCGCGGCGAGCTGTTGCTGCAACTGTGGCTGCCGGGCCCTCCAGAGGTAAGCAGAACTGCCTGCCGGGCAGGGGGTGAATATTCTTTTAGGCCCTTTTAACCCAGGGCATATCGAAACACACCTGTGAGCACACTCGCGGTGCTATGCAATTGTGTTCAAGTCAGGTACTACTGAATCGCTGACAACTAGTCACTAGATCCCTCAGTTTGAGGTGTGTCCTGGCGCTCTGTTGAGTTGACTAACCCTTACCCAGATGTGCGGTTGAGATTTGGTGTTGATGTTTTGATGGGCTAAATGTTTTTATCCCCCATTAAAATAGATGTCTATTCAAAGCAAATGAAAGGTTAGGTTCTGGTCTTAGACACTTTCATATCTTATCAGGTGTCCTAAAGTCTTCAACAGCTTCAAACGCAGCGAAGGAGGGAAGCATGAAACAACATGTTGCACCATCAAAGCCAGGTAAGAAGACTGGACTGGTAACCTTATCACCGTATCTGTTGTTTGTGTGTGAATAATTCAATTTTTTATATTGGTAGGGGGGGGTAGCCGGCGGGCTCCATGGGATCTGAAAGGGAAAGTAACGGACATGGAACAGAAAATTCACAACTATCAAAGCAAGGTCAAAACCGTGAACAAGGAGAACGAGTCCCTGAAGGGCACCATGGCCCAGTGCCACATAAAAGTGACTGAAATGGAAAAAGACCTTTCAATACAGCGGAGTCAAATCAGGTACAGCGATCTAATCCTGGCATGTTTTTTTAGAAAGGTATATTTTATTCGGACAGGTCTGTTGAACGTCTCAATTATTTGTACCTTTTTATTTTTAGTGACTATGAGGAAAAGCTGCAGGCACTCACAGGTGTCCAAGGTCAGCTAGACCAAGCATTAAATGAAAAGACCACTCTTCAGAAAGAGCTCTCCAACTTAGAGGCCAAATACAAGGTCATGGAGACCCTCCGGGAGAGCCAAGAAACTGAGCTGCAAACTCTCAAGGTGTGGCGTCGACTTTTGAGTAGCAGCTAATGCTGCACAAATCTTAATCACAACACTTACAAAAGATATTCTTTTAAACATAGAAGACCCGCATATGACCCGAGGGCCATAAGTCTCTCTGTGTTTATGAAAGCTGCATATTGATAAGCAAGTTTTGTATTTTTTTTGCTCCAGATTAAGCTCTCGGTCCTTGAGTCGACACAGGCTAAACAGCAGGTGAGGCTCAGAGACACAGAGGAAGAGGTCAAATCCCTCAGAGAAATTGTGGCCAAACAGAAGGATGAACTCCACGCTGGGGAGATGGAGCGGCGAGTTCTCCACAACACTGTCCAGGAGCTCAAGGTAGTAATAATACATTTTATTTGTGGGCGGCTTTAATAAAAGGCATCAGAAGTCAATTAGGGATGGCTTGATAATTTCAAAGAGAGGATAGGCATTCATTCCGTTGCTAAAATAACTTTAGCGATAAAGTGTAGCAGAGTGTGCACAATAAATTTAGCAATTCAATGTAACATTAAGTGTATAGTGAGCAAGTTATGGGATAGAGCACAAAATAAAAACTACTGGCGCCACGAGCATCTACGTCCAATCTTCAAGGTAAAATATACTTAATAAAACCTGTTTATCTCTTTCATTATGTAATATTGTTTTTTTATACATTATTTGTTATTTACAAGATATATTTTTCTTATTTAAAAGCACGTAACAAGAACAGAAGGGCTTAATATATAAATAGGGAAATTTAATACGAGCAAATAGAGATATGAGCTTGGTCACGGAATGACTTAAACTTGCACGTCAAGGTTCCACTGTTTAAGACGGGTTCGACGGGTTATTGAATCGCATGGAGGAGTTGTCAATGTTTAAACAGAAAGTGAGATTTGTGAATGGTGGAGGCCGTGCCCACAAGGAGAATGTCAGTTTTGTTGTTGTGAAGTTTGAGAGAGTCGGAAGAGAACCATGGTTTTCCCTCCATGAGGCAGTCAGAAAGGGAGGAAGGTGGAGTTGTTTCATCTGCATGGCAGTGAGAGGTGATGTTGTGTTTCCGAAATATGCGGCTGAGGAGAAGCATGTTGATGATGAATGGAAGGTAACTTGCCCTCCAAGGAAGTGTCCCTTTCAGCAAAGTCCCTGATCTCGGACAGTTCTACGCACTCCGGTGATTTTCCAAAATTTCATTCAGTCAGGCTTTGAAAGTTTGATCCCCCCGCCCCACAGATCTTGCATTCCCCTTGGCTTTTATCTTATATTAAAATTTTCTTGGATCAAAATCTGCAATTGGCCGGACCAAAAGCACACACACAGATGTGTAGAATAATTCAACTTCTAGAAGTGATTAAAATATGGCTTCAACTTCATTATTTTCTTTACAAAATGAAAAATTTCAGGTGTGTCAAAGTCACTGTTAAATGACAAGGTCATTCATTTAATTGCAATGTGGATTGTGAACCGAGTCTTATCCTGGGTGTTTCGCTATATTTGTTTTTGTTTTAAAAACAGACAACAAATTGTTGACGTCAAATGCAAAAGTAGTCTCGAGTTATGGGTGGTTATACCATTGCTATTACAGTGGATGGTAATTTGCTTAATCTGCTCATGTGTAGTTAGACAGTTTAGCATCAACCAATTTAAAATCTTCATTCATCACCTTTTGACTTGCAGGGCAACATCAGAGTCTTTTGCCGTGTGCGTCCCCTGGCAGACGGAGGCCTCAGTAAGCATATCCAACTGCCTGCCAGTGACAAACAAAAAATAACTTTGGCCAAAACCGAAGAGGTAAGGTTTCAGTGAACGGAAATCCAGAGTTTCAGATGGTTATTCATTTATCAGGCATCAAAATCATCCTTCCAGTTTCTGTTGGCCTATAAAGACAATACGTCCAGCCCTTTATAATAAAACTATATGCTTTCATTACAAGATACTTCCACCGTTTGGGTGATGAGCGGCCTATTACAAGCTGCCAGTGACCCAAGACAAGAAGGATGTCCCTTAATATAATATTTTGTAGTGGTGATATGTATGATTATGATAATTCAAATGTCCTTTTTAACATCACACTGAATATATAGCCATAATTGATTGAAAAATAAAAAAGGTCATTAGATTCATATAGGGATTGGAATTTTAGGTATATCGAACATCTCCAATCTAGAGTATGCCGAGTGTGTCTTCCTTACCAAGTGAAGTCCTTGGTAAAACACTTGGAACTAAACTGTTCCCTCTCTCATCTTTAGTCTCGCACAGGAAGAAGTGCAGACACTCAGAAGAATTACAACTTCAGCTTTGACCGCGTTTTCGGTCCTGGCATTTCACAGAAGGAGGTAAATAGTAAATACACACAGTTGAAAACAAAATGTACAGCCTTGCCTTGTTGTATTTGTGGATTTTATGGTGGATAGCCTCCAATTCCAGTAATAATTGGTTTATGCAACACCCTGATCGCAGGTTTTTGAAGAGATTTCACTGCTGGTACAGTCGGCGTTGGATGGCTACAACGTCTGCTGCTTTGCCTACGGGCAAACAGGAAGTGGAAAGACATACACGATGGAGGGAGACGAGTTTGATGAGACTCGCGGTGTCATTCCCAGAGCTGTGCAGCAGATCTTCAGAGCGGCTGAGAAACTGGAGGAACAAGGGTGGGAGGTTGGTTTTCATTCATTGCTATGAATGAAAGCACAGGGAAGGAGGCAGTGGAATTCAAACCAGACATTTAGATTAAACAAGCGGATTTTTTCTTGGCTGTACTTCAATTTTAGCTTGAGCATGCACAGTCCAGCCATTTTACAAATGGCTGGAATAATAATAGTTCTTTGGACGAAACACCAACATGAAAGTAAATTCAACTTCTGTTTCAGTTCACATTCACAGCGAGCTTCGTTGAGATCTACAACGAGACCCTCCGAGATCTCCTCTACACCGGCAAGGCCAGCAAGAGGCCTGAGCATGAGATCCGCAAGTTGACAAACAATGAGGTGACGATCACCAACCTCACCTACGAAAAGGTGTCCAATGAGGATCAGGTACGGCGTGCTGCTGTCTCTTTTTGTCTTTTAATGGTGTGAAAGTTCAGCTGTGGTGCTATTGAGGCTGGTACAAACTGATTACAACCATTTTTCAGGTGCACTTCAAGTAGTTTGATTTAGAAAAGCACAGGCATAACCTACAGAGGCCTTAGCAAAATTACACAGTGATTAAATTCATGCTCAGTCCTGTGTTTAGTTCCTTCAGTTCTTTTAACTGCTATTTGTAGTGAACTTATTTATTGTAAAACAAGTTGTAATTATGTACCTATTTATCTCGAGAAGCTAAAATGAATCTAAAATGAATGTCTGATGACATACCTCCCTCCAGGTGTGTAAATATTTTGCGTAAAATCATTCTTATGGTAGTATGTGTATTCCTCTCGCAAGGTCCTCGGGTTGATTGCCCTGGCCAATCAGAATCGCTCCACGGCACAGACAGCCCAGAACGACCGCTCCTCTCGCTCCCATTCAGTTTTCCAACTAGACATTGAGGGAGTCAACACTGGCAGAGACGTCAGATGCAAGTGTGAGTTATGGTATCAGCCAATATGGCTGTCACTTTTGTATAAAAGTCTAAATTAAAAGATTTATTAATAATCTCAGTATTTTATCAATTACTTTTTTTTTCATGTCTAGCCACTCTCTGCCTGGTGGACTTGGCCGGCAGCGAGCGTATGGTGAAGAGTCAGTCACAGGGAGA